>JALLAY010000947.1:0-12097 GCA_036939635.1 Cyclotella baltica
TGGATGTGCAGTTGGAGGGAGCGCGTTTGAGCTGTCAAAGTCGTTTGATCGCGTGGAGGCTTTTGATTATAGGTGTGTCCAAGATATGCCCTGTACTAGCAACTGTTCATTTACCATACGTCAAAGCAATGTTTTTGCGGATGATCTAATTATGATTGCAATCAATAATTTGATATCGTATCACTAAACTTTTCGACATGTCTCTGCCCAGTGAATTATTCATCCAAACCGCTTTAACGATGCAGAAGGAGCGGAAAGTCTGTTTCAATCTTCCCATGGAAGGCGACATTAGTGAGCCTGTCGCAGCAATTATGCCAACGCTTGACGCTGCCGGTAGCACTGGTTCTATAAAGACAGAATCAATTAGATTCTTTGTGGGTGACGCATGCAAAATGCCTTCTTCTAAACAACTTGGAACCTTTGACGCCATCCTATGTTCAAACTTGCTGTGCCGTCTTCCTGATCCAATGGCTCTTATTGATATAATGGCACAGTACCTCAACATTGGTGGTGTTGTTCTCTTTGTTTCGCCATACTCGTGGATGGAAGAATACACTCCTAAAGACAAATGGATTGGCGGCTGTATCAATGGAGATGGTACAAATGTGAATTCAAAGCAAAAATTGAAAGCTATAATGGAGGAAAGAGGCTTTGTTCAGATTCATGATGAGGCAGCACCTCTTGTAATAAGGGAGCATGCAAGGAAATACCAGTATATTATTAGTGATGCCACTGGATGGCGTAGGGTGACATGAAGAGTACTTTTCTTCCGTATAAAATTGGTTTCACTTTGTTGTAGTTATGTTTCTATATTATGTAACAATGCATTCCGCCGTAGATAAAGCAACAATATCTAACAAAGTCTCGCATTACTCGTCGTGAATGATTAGTGTATGAGGTATGAGCATTTTGTATTCAGTTTCAGTTTAGGCTACCTTATGAAGTGGCTCGGTTTGCATGATGTAGAGCCATCGGTTCAACCTAAAAGGTAATTATTACAATCATAAAGTATTCATTGCCTAAGATAAGGCTTACTTGCTTCGAGATGCCACCAACAACCAATTGGCTCCTCACTCCGAGGAATTCAAGATCAATGTTATCTAGGATCGAGTTATAATCCGTGTGGTCAATTTGTAGACCACTGCTTATTGGTCCGCTCCCTTGAGAACGGTATCCGAGCAGCCCTCGCGTCTGTGTCCGTGTCATTCACCGCCAACCGCCAACAAAACAACCCAACTTTGAATGTGACAGCTTGTGACAATGACTGCATCACGAGAGGTACTGGTGTCGGTAACTGGCATCACTGAAGTTCAAGCCCCGAGAAACGGTGTCAAACAGACCAATGGAAAGGGGGCATGGCAAACGATTGATAGGTACTGAACAGTTCAATGCCAACAATGACACTTCCATCACGAGTGGCACTTCGACTGGTGATTGTCACAAAACCCCAGAAAAGGGCTGTATTCCATCAGGGATTGGACAAGATTTGCAAATCAGCCATATCACGACAACCTCCCCTGTCGACAGTTGATGAAATGATGTTGCCACAGCCGAATGCTCTTCTCTCTCTCTCATAATTTTCTCTTGGCAACGCTCGACACATCGGCTCGATTGACTTTAAGCACTTACTTTAGAAACCATGCCAAGAGTTCATTCTAACCCACCACCACTTCCCGAAGGCCTCTCAGAGCGCATGCAAAATACCATCGACAAGACCACAGGTTGCTGTGTTTATCACCCCAGAATCCGCATGTGCGAGTATGTCGAAGAGAAACAGAGGTGGGTCTTTCGTAGGAAAACTTGTTTCCAATGTGGAGCTCGTCCTGGAGCCGTAGGTGGAAAGAATCACAAGCCCGGTCGGGCTATGAAGAATCCTGGGAGGATGAGAAATTCGGATTTGGATGGAAGTACGAGGAGTCTTCAAAGTAGCCGAAGTAGTCGCAGTAGTTCAAGCCGCTCCGAAAGCAGTTAGAAATGTAACCTTGAATTGGTGCGGATGTGTGATCGATTGGGAGAAGGAATGGGTGCGAAGCACTAGATGCAAGCTTTTGTTATAACTCGCATGGGTGTGTAGTTGGGTGGGAGTTTTTTAGGTCGAATTGAATATAGAATGTAAAAGTAGTTTGGTCTTTAGTTGAACTATTGATTAAAGTTATCCGGCATGAAGATTTTTAAGGTTCAATTGAATAGTATAGAATGTAAAAGTAGCTTAATTTTTTGACCGAAGTCTTAACGTAATTTGAACTATTGATTAGAAGTTATCCAGTTCTTACAGCGGTGATACTTGCAATTGTACTTGTTGCTCTGATTGTGTTAGAGAATACAATTTAAGATGAGTTTAGTCACTTGGGTTACCGATGTCAAGCCACATACCTGTAATAAGCTAGCGATCCTGAGCTTTGAAATAAAATTCCACCAGAAAGACTTAACCCTTTACACATTGCGTATCCTATGGGATAAGTACTTCCATCAAGGTCTTATTTCAAATACAAACACTTGACTCTCCTCCTTTGTCACCTTGCCATCTCTCTCTTTCAAATTACTTACAGGTCTCCATGCCAGACAATCCATGCTCCATCCTCTCTCTTTCACTTCATGAATAACTCTATTCACCGTCGTGAAGGATATACTCTCCTCTCCATCTTGTGAATCTCTTCTTTGGAAACTTAGTAGGAAGCAAGGATTATTGTGTGATGATGACGCAAACAGGGAAGACACTGTATCAAGAAGAGATTCGAGCATGGAAACCAAAAACACAACATCACTTGCAATGATGATATCTATCGACTGGCATTGAAGCGAGGTTAATTGTTCGTGTACTGGGATTTTCCAATCTAAAGATGCTGAACTGGCCCAACCTTTTCTGATTCTATGAACATTTGGTCCAAGCCACAAAGGAGCATCAGAAATGTTTGTAAATTTATCAGGTAAATTTTCACTGTCGATTTTTGTTTCATTTCTCAACAAATTGTCTTCAATGGCATTCTCAACTAACGTAGGCAAATCCGTGACCAACACACTACCCCCACAAGCAGCGAGATAGGTCCCTACAACTCCAACACCAGCTCCCAATTCAATCACTCTTGACTTTAATACTCGCGTATGCAATTCTTGCAACCTTTCAGATTGGTTCTCATGATCCCAACATAGAACATCAACTAACAAACGCGTGCCTGTCCAAATTTTAAAGCCTGTGGCTCCCGCCAAGCTGTAACCAGTATCGAAAAAGTTGGGATCGACACATGATTCTTCCTCTTCGTCTTGTTGTACCTTTGGTTCGTTTTCATGGAGGGCACCACAGGATGGTGAACGACATGCAAATTTGAGGTCAATTGCAGATGACGGAACACTGCATATGAACATGATGGTATTATTGGATTTGGATTCACGGCAATTGAATCTGGGATTGGGCGGGAGAATCAGGGTTGGAGAGATGTAATCGTCCATGATTGAGATTATTCTGGCCACGGGTGGTCTCGCGGTCGGTAGTGTTAGTAAGTGGTGTTGGAAGAGGTTGGAAGTGGGTGCTGGAGTGCGGGGCAGAGATGGATGATGCAGTGTGATTCACTGAAATTAGAGGCTACTGGCTCCTCTCACATCTCTCTCTAAACTAAAAGGTAGGCATGATCTATTCTACTTCGTAGGGACACTCCCGTGGGGTGGCGATGGAACCTTGGCTTTATAAAAGGTTCGTCCTCCTCTCCCACGCCCAAATACCTTTCGGTGTATTCCGTGGGTTTGATGTTCGGCCATAATTTTCTTCATCTACATCGAGAGGGGGTGTCGCCGGCATCCGCCATAAACTTTGATCATGGCTGGCGTCATAGGCGGGTGGATTTGGATTCGCTCGCCGCTACCTTCGTCTTTCTGTTTTACTTATCGTGTTTTGTGTTCGTTCGTCTGGCTTCACTTTGTGTCATGCATCGTGCATGAATGTGTGCTTCTTTTTGGAATTGTGGCAGTCGCTTGTCGCTTGGTTTTGGCATGTTGGCATGCTCGCATGATGACAAAGGGCGAACATTCTTTCATAATTGCAATGCTGTGGACTACGGGGCTGTGAGGGATGCTGGTTTCCCAGCATAAGCATACTAGCGGACTTGTGATATGGGCGAAAGCGGATTTGTTCTGACGGTGATCGATTGCAGACGCTGCCGCTTGGAAGATTCGGTTGTGGATATCTTTATGTCTGCTTTCATCGGTGGGCACGAGTTCTTTTGTTATCATCCAGTTGCTGTTAAGTGGGGGGTGCTGTATCACAACAAAATGGATGGCTTTTGTTGCGATAAAGGCTGTGTTCCTCCTGCGAGATGCGCGGGGGGTTCGTGATTCGCTCACTCTAGCTTTTTCGTGGCGTAGAAAATGCGTCATGTTGGCATTGAATCCTTTGGCCACTGTTGTTACTTATTTGGACAATGCGGCGGTTGGTGACAAGTAGTGTGCCTGACATAAATGTTGCACTGTCGGTTTTATGGAAGGGGATTATTGCTTGTCTGTTGGGATCAGGCTTGCTGCCCATCTTGTGTTGTTCGTTCTTGTCGATTCGGGTGCTAGTTTTGGACTTAGTGTACTTCAGCTCGGACACAATTTGCTTTGCTTGTTTTCGTGAGACATCTTGCTTTGTTTCAGTCGGATGAAATCTGGGTTACAATCTGTTCTAATCACAAATCTTGATTGAATCTGACCCTTTTCAGTTGACTTTCTGTGCCTTTTGACATCTATTCTGTTTTCAGCGACTGCTTCTGAAGCTGAAGTGAGGCTGTGTTTGGAATTAGGCTCGGCTTGGACGTTTCTTTGCTGTGATTTGTTTAATTGTTCAATCGGGTTATCTGGCCAATTGGGCTGTGTGATTTGTGATATCTGGAGAGAGGCGGTGGACTGATTATCTGAGGGTCATTTGCACGGGCCTTTGGATCTGCACAAAGAGTTCTTTATCTAGAGTCGACTTGCAATTGTTTGGGCGGTTTAAGCTAGAAGGCGGTAAGAGTCTGTTGGGCTATCCTGCCGCTTTAAAAGTAACTGAAACGAATCTGTATACTTTACTTTTCTTTTTGCTTTCCTTTTCTAGTTTACGTGCACTTGGCGTGGTGGTTCAAGCTAGAAGTTGGTGAGACTTTGTTTGGGCATTCTGCCATTTTGAAGTGTTGAGTCCTTTTACTTTGCTTTCTTTATCTAGTCGAATTGCGGTTGTCTTGGCGGTTCAAGCTAGTAGTCGGTGAGACTTTGTTTGGGCGTTCTGCCAATTTGAAGTGACTGAAGCAAATCTGCATCCTTAACTTTACTTTGCTTTCTTTATCTAGAGTCGACTTGCGATTGTCTTGGCAGTTCAAACTAGAAATTGGTAAGACTTTATTTGGGCGTGCTGCCAATTTGAAGTGACTGAAGCAAATCTGCATCCTTGACTTTTACTTTGCTTTCTTTTTCTACTTGACTTGCGGTTGTCTTCACGGTTCAAGTTAGAAGTTGGTAAGACTTTGTGGGCTAACCAGCCAATTTGAAGCAATTGAAACAACTCTGTATCATTTACTTTTCTCTTCTGCTTTCCTTTTCTAATTGACGTGCCCTTGGCGCGGCAGTTTAAGTTAGAAGTAGGTGAGAGTTTGTTGGACTCTCCTGTCAGCCTGAATCGTTTGGCACAATCTGAGTCCTTTACTTAACTTTTCTTTCCTAGTTGACGTGCACTTGACGTGGCGGTTCGAGCGGGAAATCGGTAAGCGTTTCTCTATGCTGCCAATTTGAAGCACTAAGTCCATGGAGCAAATCTGCATTCTTGACTTTTGCTTTGCTTTCTTTTTCTATTTGAGGTCAAACCAGAACTTGGTAAGCTGTCGTGTGGCAATCCTACCAGATTATTTCGGGGTGGTCTCTTGGGAACGAGTCTGTGGCCTTGGTATCTGGGTTTTCAGCAGGCGTTTCGAGGCTGAAGTGCGGATGCAATTGTCTTGGGCTTCTGCAGAGTTGTTGGGCGGATGGACTGGCCATCGCAAGGACTGTTGGAGGTTCTTCAAGTCTGAAGTCGTCAGACTGTTTCTTGTTTTCTGGAGATTGGTTTTCTGGATGTGAAGGTGATTTACGGGTGTTTGGATGTGGGACTCGTAGATGATGGAGCTTCTGGGCTGTTGCTCGCAGGGGTGTCGGGCTTCATGGGAGGTCTTTGGAGAAGTTTTACTGTTGCCGTTTACAGAATGAAATTTGTTCGGATTACTGGGTGCGGAGATTCTGTGTCATTGGTTGTGTGCTATGGGATTTTCATGTAGTCATCTTTCCTTCTCGCATGACAACGCTAGGCATGACGGGTGAGACGTGGTACAAACGGTACGTTACTTGGACATATCGTGCCAATTTCAATCAGTTCAGTCGTTGATAAACTCTGTATTGACTGTAACTTTTCTTTTTGTTTGACGTGCAGGTGGCGTGGCGGTTCAAACGAAGGTACTTGGGCAGTATCTTGACAGATTCAAATAGCTCAATCCTTGAAACAATCTGTGTCCTCGACTTTTGCTTTCCTTTTGGGCTGACGTGCGCAGCATGCATGGGCATGTCTTGCCGAACGAACACTTGGTTTGGCGGACCGGACATGGTGGGATCGGTACGTTTTGGAGGTAGTTCAGTTCTTGATCGACTCAAATTTTTGTATCCTTGACTGTCACTTTTCTTTTTCGTAGGGGAACTTACACTTGACTAGGTGGTTCGAACAGGAACGGATTGGTAAGTGTCATTTGGACATGCGTCTTGCCATGGGCAAATCTGTGTCCTTTGACTTTTCTTTTAGTTTCGGTTCACGAGCACTTTGTGTGATGGTTTGAAGAATTGAACGTGTTTGCCGGTGGGGGGGCGCTTCAAGGCCGAAGCTGTTGGGCCATTGTTCAGAAGGAAAAGGATCGGGAGCGGGGCTGGGTATGGTGGACGGTCCCAATCGAAATCGGTGCTAGATCTTCGAGGGCTAAGTCGTCAGGGCTGTTGGAAGGGCGTGAGCGATGTACTAGGCGCAGGAGAGGGTACTTGGGTAAGAGACTGATGCTCCGGTAGAGCTTTACCGTTTAGGACTTGTCTCTGACGAATAACTGAATGTTGCTTTTCTCACTAGTGCTTTGTGAGCTGCTCTTGGCGTTATTTGACGGTGGAATTTGCCGAGGGACGAGGCGCGAGAGACAGGCTCTTGGAAGTGTGACTTGTTGATGATGGAGCTTCGGTGGCATGGCTTGGGTATCTTGATGAGCTGCTTCGTTCTATAGTATGTTGCTCGTTGCCCTGTGCTGACTTGACTTTCTTTTGCACAGGTGCTGGGAGAATGAGGAGTCTTTGAAGCCGGAACTGCCTGGCTTTCACGGGCTTTACTGTGGATGATGCTGGGAGAAATTCTCAGGTTGACGGAGGGTTCATTGAAGGTGGGAGCTCCTGGTTCTGGGTTGACTGCTACGACTGAAAACGGGACTCTTCGAAGCTGAGGCTGACTGTAATCCTGTCACAATAAGTATTTGTCGTGTCCTTTATGGCGAAGTCTTCTTGAAAAGCTTCTGGCGTGGTCTTTAGCTAGTGCGGGACGTTTGATCCGTTGGCTGGTTAGTTGGTGCGTTTGCGGCAATGCTTGATTGGATATCGATCATTGATTGGGTTTAGTGTGTCTTTAGAAACTTTCGGTTACTTGACGGATCAGAGTGGGTTTGGTTTCGCTGGCTAGTTGCAAATATTAATGATCTAAATAAGAGCGTTGGACGAACCTTTGTCCGTGAACTGTAGCTGCTGAATCTGTTCGGGGTTTTGTCTACTATTCTGGAACTGATGAGTTGCTGATGAGACTCCGAGAAATTGGTGGATGCTACAAATCTGAGCGAGTGAGTCTGGGAGTGGAAAAATTCTCCACGGGGAGCTCTTGTGACCTTTATTATTGACGGACATTTCTCAACTACGATGAATCGTGATAACTGGGTGGTTCGATTTCGATTAACTTCATTTGAAAGGGTTTCTTCATGGCTCGCTATTAATCTGGTTTTCATCTTTTTGCTTGACTTTGCTAGCAATGTCATAACTGCACATATGGGACTAAATTTAAGGGAGCTGTCTGACATGTCTTGTCGGCTTGTCCTTTTTGTTCCCTCTTGTGTTGTTATTCATCATTCTCTACTGGTGTAATTGGGAATGGCAGCGTGGATTGTGTCATTTCGTCATTAATAAGAATCATTTCTTGTTAGGAGTATGATCTGAGCACTGATCATGAGACATTTTTAAGACTACTTCTACTTTGATCGATTGAGGTACGAGGGAAGCAATGACTTGTATTGAAGTGAATCGAAGGCTCGAAGTTGTGACCGGAATGAGGTTTCGTAAATCTTCAGCATGACTCATCCAAGACGCTTCGCTCCACACGCCTTCAACAGGCAAGACTCAATTTCTCCGGGATTCTAAGAATTTCGAAATTGTTCGAATTGCTCCTCGCAGAAGCCTCCGAGTAAAGGCGGATTGCTTGTTGACTAAATTCAATCATTCCTTGGTCACTTCTAAGACGAGGGGGTCATTTGCTAAACCCGTCTATGTGATACAACACGTTATCTAAGGCTGAAGAATACGATTCAAAATGGAATAAAGTGCCATTCGGATATTCCATTTTGACCGTTGTCGCAACCTTCCAGGGGCATTGAGTGAGATTGTCTCGTTGGACAGACAGTCGGAAGGATTAGATTGGCGTAGCTCCAATGTGGTATTCACAGCATTGTCCTTCCTCATCACTCGCTAGGAGTGAGGCGAGAGGGAGGACTAATGACCCGCCGGATCACTTTACTCCACGATCAAACAGTCCGACCATTTGTAAAAGAGACCGGTTCAAATTCGACAACATACTATATTCAGCTATTACAACATCATTCGAAGTGCATCTCTTCCTTTTGAACAAACTGAATAGAACTGAATACAGCAATGAATCGTCAGCCTACCAACAAGTCTTCGGGAAGCGCATCCGCAAGCTCCTACGCCAAGGACACCACCATTGCAACCATCCAAGTACCTACTTTCAAGCCAAGCCAAAAAGCTACTACAATGAAGCTCGATAGTGAAATTCTCACTGATTCCAAAATCAACTCGATCCGAACCAATGATCCATTCATGTACTACTCCATCTTTACGCCTACGGATACTCTTTCAAGGAAGAATGTTGAATCGATCGTTCATCGTGATGGAAAGGTTGAGCGTCAGAGCCGTGTTTCTGCAGAGAGTGATGCTATTGCCCTTGCTCTTCAGACGACTTTTGGGATTGAAGATGATGATAATGCTGTGAATGTGATGGAGGATGTTGACGAGGCATCTCAGCGACGCGTTTCTTTGGAAACTGATGCCATTTCCCTTGCTCTTCAATCAACTATCGGGATTGAAGATGACCATGATACTATGCTTCAAGATTATCTTGATATGATTGAGGGTAATGTCAACGAAGAGGATCAGCAGGATATGGATTGTTCGGAGGAGCAGTGAATTTTGTTCGCTTAGATGATTGTTGGTTATGTATTGTGCGAATAATAAGTTATATTAAAGTTAAGCTAGCGGCTAGCGGACAAAACTGAAATGTCATCGTGTAATGAGTCATACTTGACTGTAGAAATGTTACTGTGAATAGTTTCATATTAATATTCTAAGTTGTTGTTTATTAGGTGGAAAGAAGTTATAAGAATCAAATATCATAGTTTGAGTTATACAATTACTGCTTCCCACATTATTTTCAACGATCCAAAATCTCAATACAAACTGACCACTTGCTTGTAGCTCATTAATATTAATTTTCCAGTAGATGCTGTGAGCCTAGGTACAGGTGTGCAGACCATCATTACAATAGATTCTTTCTTTATCAATGATAGCTATGAGAGGGTTTAGCATTGGGTGTTGATTGTTGAAACAATTTTATTTATTGGGCTGATTTTGTATGGAACCAAACTCTTTACAGTTACTTTTGGGTGGCAATGAGTATGGTAGATCTACAATGATCAAGTTGGGCATAATTTATGTTTCATAATGTTACAGTATTCACTTTTAAAACATACCAACTGCTTCCAAGCAATCAAGACAAACTGCATTTGATTTGTAATGTATAGGTCAACTACTCAAGGATGCAGTTTCGCTTCATTTTGCTAAAAGCCACTACATCTTTAGAAAGCATTGCTTTAGCAGCAATCAGTCTTTCTTCGGATTTTTTCTTTTCTTTCAGAAGTTGTTTGTTGTTTTCTTTGTGTCATGTAATCTTAATATCCACGCCAGTCACCTGTTTCAGATGCAAAAATACTCTTCTAGCTGCCCAAGCTTTGCTGTCATTTTTTTCCTTAGAATTGTAAAGTAAACATAACCACTTGATAGAGACTATTGAATAGTTGATTCCCCAGTTGGTGCATCGAACTTGAAATGGTGTAGAGAGTTAGCCCTGTCGTCACGCTCATATAACCCAACTGAGAATACCCTCAAATGCAATTCCCCAATCTTAATAATTGATCCAGTTCCACATTCCTCACACATTCGCAGCACTTTTGTTTGCAGTAGCACGAAGCAGTTCCACCACAATTGAGACGGCCCATTTAGAAAGATCGAAATGAAACTTGCTTGGGTTCAATTCCACTCTCAGTGTGTCATCATGACCAATGCTTTCACTGGGAGACAATGCAAGGTTGGTATGGACATGCAGCAAATGACATAGTAGAGTTGCATTACATTTTGGCAAAGACTGCTACCTTTTTCTTTGTAGTGTCTGCTTTGATTGCATCTCGAATGAGTTCCTCTGGAGTTTTAGTAGCTGCCTCTGATTGTTTGATCTTCCGCTTCTTTTTTGAGTCATCCAGCGACTTCACTGCTTCCTCTAACTCCTTCTTCTTGTTTTTATACAAAAGATTGTAGTACTTCATAAGGATGTCTGCAGTAGCAATAGGATCACCTTTTGTCTCAAGTATCTCTTTGCTCATGTAAGTTGCAATCGTGGTGTCTTTCTTCGTCTCAGGAAATTTAATTCTGTTGTCAGAAAACGACTCATCAACACCTCTTTCCACAAATGCCTCGACATAAGGGATAGAGAGAAACTTCAACATAACTCCACGGCCTCGAGCACTTGAGGCATAACCAGAGAGAGATATGGATAAGCCGGCTCCACTCTCCTCGCACATCATGTCATTAAACTCCGATGAAAGCATGTTTTCTTTGTCCATGTAATGTCTCTCAGCATATGATCTAACGCTCACATTAAATTCATGATATTCGTACCCTTCACGCTGAACAGCCCGCAATTTTAGCTCCTTTTCATAGTACTCTTCCTT
Source organism: Cyclotella baltica (assembly GCA_036939635.1). Lineage (NCBI taxonomy): Eukaryota > Bacillariophyta > Thalassiosirophyceae > Thalassiosirales > Thalassiosiraceae > Cyclotella > Cyclotella baltica. The sequence continues at coordinate 11,280 of JALLAY010000947.1, forward strand.
TTCGGCACTGGTCATGTTTCTAGGTAAGCTTGATTTTATGACAGATTTCAATTTATCATGCAATTCTTTCCTAGCCAATTTAGCCTCACGACAATCTCTTTCACCGGATCGAGGAATCACAAGAATAAACTCATCACCCACTGCGAGTTTGAGAATGTCCACAATTCGTAAGCGTTTCGATCCACGAGATGTAGAAGAGAAAGCAACGTGATTAATATCAAATCTCTCCACAGCAACGGTTGTGATGTTATCCGATTCGGGCTGTGTGCTCGGACTGTTGGGAGTAATAACCACAGGACAATCATTCTCTGACACAGCGGTGGAGGCTGCTGGAGAAGACATCTTGGGTTTGCCTCCAACGCGTAAGGATTTGGTGAAGCACGACAGTAGATATTTGGTGAGTGTTTTGGCAGTGCCATCAGCTGTCCCAGGTTTTTTAGGTTTGAATTGGAGGTGAAATAACTCGGTGAGGAAATCAGCTGCAACGTCGAATCCGTTAGTAGCTTTCGTCGGTGTACGTGTCGGGGCAGACGGAGCGGGAGCAGGAGTCGGCGGCGGTTCAGAAGTTGACGGTTCGGCCATGGTTCATCAGTTGCAATGTGTGTTTCATTTATATGATGGTGTTGTGTGGGTTTTTGGTGTTGAGAGCTGTTGACAGATTTGGCGCGTGAGAAAATGAGGGAGATAAGTAGATACAGTATATAAAAGCATTTTTTCACTAAGTACTCTGTACTCTACTTCTAGATAATGAGTCAGGAAAAAATCGACCGTGGATAGCTCGACAGAGTATGGGCCGTGTTGGACTTAAGTGGAGTCTT
>JALLAY010000948.1:0-12112 GCA_036939635.1 Cyclotella baltica
AAATCATGCTCATCTAACTACATTTTAAGGCAAAAGTATGGCCCATCGTTAAATGAACAATCAAAGTGTGTTCACTACCACTACACGTCACAGGAGGTATTCAGGATCCTCTATGTACTGCATACTCAGAAGCTACATCACAAGGATATGGAAACATTTTCTCCATTTTTCTGTAGGAGATGAAAGCCCAAACCCACATAAGTAGGGTGTAAATTACTTATTGTATAAACAATTGGAGACAAAAGTGATGACACATTGCTAATCAGTGCAAAATTCAAACAAGATGAGTTTAGCTTACACATAGTTTGTGTATGTGTATTGTATTGCATCAATGAATGTTAGGTATCCCTACTATGGTGATGGGCAATGTGAAGATTGTGTGGAGATTGAAAAGTGATATCTCTTTTGGATTGGAATAAGAGTTTTTTTGTTGAACATGTGCCATCTCTAGATATGACATTTGGCATGAAACCCCTCACACAATAAACTACCTGAATCAAAATTACATTACCAGATATAGTCAGTATTTGGATTATTTTCAATGCAAACAGGGTTTTCGTTAGGAATGTTTTTTTTAGAAAAGAACAGCATCTTCCTAATTAACCCTTCGTCTTATTGTTTAATGTTGTAATAATAATAAATTAGCACATCCAATTGTTTCTCCTTTTAAAAATCATGATCAATCCCATAATCATTTAGTATTAATTATCTAGTAACAGAGACAACATTTTGTTTAGCTCTAGATTTGAAGCAGAAGAGAAAAGGGGACGATTACATTATTAATGTTATATGCTATTTAAATTGTCATACTGCTACATTTAAAGTTAAAACTATTTTTATTGTACACACGTTAGCAATTTATATTTCATTCAATACATGAAAATGAGTTAACCCTGGTGGAAGGCTGGGTTGGTTTCATTGAACCATCATGTGATTCTCATTCATAATAATTTGTTTCATCACACCCAATGGACACACTGCATTAGACATCAATTGCATGCGTACTTTATTCTATTAACTTAAAAAGGTATTGGTCATTCAACGTCAAATGTACAAGAAAGAACTCTCACAACCACAGTTCAATTTTTGAAGCATTATTATGGGGGTTGAAATTTGCAAGAGGTTGCATTGCAAGTTTCCCCCAAGAATTGCAAGACAGGAATTTTTGAAATATTTTGAAGTTCTTTGATTCCATGAAGTCAGAGAAGATTGATGACATTCTTTACAGTCATAAAATGACTATCATATGTAATCACAATTTTGTGTTTGTTTGCTTTTTTGTGATTTTTGTGATCATTCGTCAAAATTACTAACCAACTGCCACCTAGAGGTTTACAATTCACAATCAGTCCAACAGCTAAAACACCATCATTAGTGGTTATGTTGCAGCACATGACAATCTTCACTATAACATCTCTCAACAGAGAAGAGGTCATAGTATCTTGGCCACGGCATCTGCATCAGCAGGATGCACAAACAAACTGTCATTTTGTTATTATCAATTATAAATTGCTGAGATTAGGGGAAGTGTGGAATCAGATTAGGAGAGTCCCACATTCAACATAGTGTTGCTGTTGCCCCCTTGCTACATGCACCAATGGTAATGAATAAGGGGACTTGAATAATGAATTATTGTAGATGCAGTCTTTCAAACATTGATTGATTGTACAGTATGGGGCAAGAGATAGTACATGAATAACTACCATAGTTTAAAGAATACATTATTTTTAAAATTCAATGATTTGGCAAAATCACAATGTTTAATTAAGAATTAACTAATTCCTATATGTTTCAGTTTAGAAAATATCCTCTACTTTGCTCACTGCCAAAGCCATCACAACTGGCCAAGGCGTAGCAAATTGGCTCTATCAATTGTATGCATTAAAAAGCTGATTTGAGCCTTACATGCTTTAAAGCCCATTTTGGAGAAATCTCCAGAATCATATATATCTTTAAACTGCGATAAATAAAAGGCAATTTATTGAAATTATATTCATATTTTTATTCTATCTGCAATAGAACAAACAGTTTTTTTGGAAAACAGAGGAGTCATACAGACATGTATCTCCATTGCTAAATTATTTTATCTTCCAATCTCTCTTGATTCAAGAGAGACACCCATCTGTCATCATCTTTGTCTGATCTTTTGATGATGAATCATGGTTGTGACAGCTTGAGAGAGACATAGAAGACATTATTAAATCAGCCGGACAAGACATTCCACATCAAAATTAAACACATGTGACTCAAAATAGTTGTTACAAATCCAGGTTGAATAGTAAGAATAACAGGTCCAACTGACAGGTGTCAATGCTGTCCTTGAATATGTCTTGAACAAAATTGCTTATGCATTGCTTGTATTTCTTTTCAAAAAACTGTTTTTCAATCATCAAGGCATGACATTTAAATTAAAATCCACCATTAAACATTCAATTTCAGTGAAATTATTCTATCTGCATATACATATTACATATATGTTTATTCTGAACATGTTCTGTGCATATTTGGAACCAGTCATTGATTCAAACCATATATAACATAGAAGCCTATGTCTGGAATAAAGAGGTCTTAGTAGAGCAATTAAAGTAGGGGAATAGCATGCAACAATTCACTACCACAGAACAATCAAATTCTTTCAGTCAGAAAAAATCAGCAGTTGGGTCATGGGTGACCATCAGGTATTGAGAGTGTGGAGCATTCATAGAAACTTTTATAACAATCATCGGAGAAGAAGGGTGGTGGTGCCAGAAATGTAAAGTCATTTGATTGATTTCTTAGCCAGACTGTTAGCTGTTAAATACATACTTAAATAAATTCCATCTGCAATAAGGGAGATCATAATTGCCAGTAGAAGGGCAATCACAATCTATGTATGGTGGTAAATGAAGGTCGAACCTCAAATTGTACCAATGAACAAACAGTGACTACTTATACATGATATGCAGTGATTTAATGTAACATTTTGTCGCATTACATACAAGTACAAAACACTAAGTAATTTTGCAGAATTGAAACGTGATGTACCCTTTTCAATAATATCAGGATTAGTATCAGAATATAATTAATTGTTGCCATCCTCAGTAGAAATACAGTTGGGACAGATACAGAGAAATCTTTTAAAGTTGGTCAATGTTCACATGACACAACCCTCCACTTTTCTTTATACAATAAGCCTCATCTTTTGTCTGTATGATTAGGTTACATGTCTACTTTCAACTTCTCTTTTCCCTCATCTTTCAATAAAAGCGCTATGCGTTTGACATCATTCTCATCAATAAACTTCCTAAGTCAGAAAAAAAGAACCACAGCGGAGTACTAACATCTTGATTCTTCATCCTCATCAATGTTAGATATGAGAGTGTTTTATAATTAGATCCGGAAGTCAATTGGTATTTTCACCTGGCCAAAGACGTTAGTACTAATGCCAATTGGCGCAAATTTTTGTTTGAAGTTATACAAAAAAACAAATGACTCTAGGCGAGACAGGAGAATCTGTATGGCACTGGCAACGGTGAATAGAACCGGCCGCATGAAGTGTTTGTAACATATTGATTGAAATTTACTTCTTGGATGTCTTGTAGAAGATGAGTTGGATCTATTCTGACACGATTTCAGCTTAAGGTACCTTTCTTTATCTTGATTGTGACCAAACTTCAAGGTGATAAAGGGACTATACATAGAACTGTTGGTAAACATATTATTATTACTATTATTAATAATCTTTCATAGGTATGACACCATCATGAGGTGGATGGAACAATGCACTCAATTTAAAAATGAAATGATTAATGAAGCTGAATCATTTTTGGATTTCTACTTACTGTCTAGTGTTACACCCCAAATTCAGATGTTCTTGAAATGTCAATATTATCAATGCGTGGATTGATTTCACTTTAACTGTTTTAAAGGTTTGATGTTAGCTCTTTAAGATCTGCTAAGGTGAGCTAAGTATTGTGTACTTTGGGCTAAAGGACAATATTTATGAAATTCTGAATGTGAAAAGATGAAGAATTCGTTATGGTACCGCATTAAACTTGTGAAACATAATGTGAGACAGAGGCAAAATAAATTTTCACAATATCAATCAAGCTGATTTCTCTCTTGAAAAAAAAAAATTGAATAAGTTTAATTTGTATGAGAATTAGGAAAAGAGTTTCTCCTGGCATTTCCTATTATGGTAAAATCCTGAATAAAGATTACCGATAGAAACACATTGTCCAACATGCAATGAGATTAACTTTACCCATCTACATATAATTACAAGGTCTATCATTTCTGTTAATAATGTGTTGCATCCTCTGCAAAAATCTCAGGATAAAAACCTAAATGCCATCATCAAAATCATCATCATCCTCACTTGAACTCCCTAACTGGTCAGTAATATCCAGATCTCCCATAGAACCTTTTCTTGACACAAATACACCCGGAACGCGTCCAGACGCATACTTTAAACTCGGTCGCTGTTCTTGTAGCAGTTTGTCAATGACAACATCACCCGCCGAAGCAGGTTCGGTGCCTGACACCTTGCCATCTCCCCCCTCCGTCTCAAGTTTTGACTTGGTTGTCATATCCGGTTTCGTCGTCTCTTGTGTCGTTTGTTTTCCCGCATCCTCATTATTTTCCTTCAACAGAGGCTCGGCACGTTCGGCATCATCGTCATCTTTTACCTTCCTACGTGAGCAGCATGAATTGCAGCAGAGCACCGCCATGTCGATGCAACAGCAATGGAAGATGGGAGTCTTTCGTTCTCTATGTTTAGTAGTGAGTAGTAGTCTAGAACAGCCGCTAGAACGTGGGATGTGCCGTAGTACAGTGCTGTGGGTGGGTTTGACGCTGGACGCTCGACCTCGCCCGCGACTTTGATGATGATTGATGATGATGATGGAGGAAGTTGGTTTAGTGAACATTTCAGTAAGATAAATTAGATATACGAAGCGATACCTTTATTACAACAAGGATTGATAGTTATATTTTTCCTGATGTCAGAAAATACAGAGAGGTTGGGGCAAGGGCTCTTATTATTCAAGCTATATTAAAATTTTAACGTCCAATCGTCCAATGAATAAGTAAACTACTGCGTATCGATGGACGATGGCGCGCTGGCTGTTCGATGACGATGACAACCACAACGACCGACCCACTTCCCTCCTGCTCTCCCATTCGTTACCCATAAATCCAACTACGACACGACGAAACGCACCCTCGTCGAGCCGCCACCGCTCTATTAATGGACGCTGCGGGGACGTCACGGTTGTTTAATTTCACAGCGTCTACGGGCATCGAAAATCAAGGGAGGTAGGCAAATTCTGTTGAAGGGAATTAAAAGGCGAGAACTCTTGTGTGGTTTTATTGGAATGAGCACCCCTAATTCTATTTGATTTTTGGAACCGACAATAATTCATGGTGGGGTAGTAGGTACGAACTCGTTGTACTGTGTTCTGATTGAGTTTTGGAATGATTATTGAAGAAAGCAACAATAGCTTCGAATTGCCTCGAGTTCTTTTCTGGTATCTCGGTCTTGAATATTTCTGTTTCATTGACTCTAATCCGTCCATTTTTTTTTCATTTTATCTGTTTGAGAATGGCAGATGTGTCATTCTATTATCCATGACGTCTCACAGCTTTGATTCCGATCGAATACCGTGACCGTGTTTCCTTTTGAATAATTCATTTTGAATTGACCTCTCTGATCATGGCAACGAGCACTCTCCAATTGATACGTATTCTATTGATGCTGTATCATGTTTTATTTTCTCATTATGAAAGAATAATAAATTCTCGTTTGGTTCATCTTATTTCGTCATTACTCTAAAGCAAATACAGGGATTCTGTCATTTCAGTTTGAAATCAAGCTGATTCCAAACCACGTGATTTTTGTTTGTAGCTCGTTACGCCATTGAAAAGAGCACCATCAAATTCTGTACCTACTCACTTTGGGAGGAGAGGAGAGTCACACAATTGCTCGTTCTTGAAAAACGAGTTCTTGAAAAACGAGCTAGTACAAGGTGGTGCCACAGCCCGAATCGTTGTCAAATGCTGCATTCTTTTCAAGGGAGTCTGATCAAATTATTCACGAGAGCCTTGGAGAGACCACATTTGCGTTATATACCACTGCTGTGGCAGTCGTTTACAATCAGAAGAAGACTGACTCTATGGTTTTTAAGAAGGTTGACAGTCTTTGCTATTTCCAAGGCTACCGGCTTCAGTTGTATCATTATGTTGGCTTCTGTATGGCTGTCATGTCCAGAGGTCTCAAGCAACTTTGTTTATTTTTCAGGCTGTAGACTTCATCTGTAGCTGCATTTGATGAACTTCGTTTTTTATTGTTTATGGTGTTGGTTTCAACATTTTATGAATGGGTTTCATTTGTAGCTACGCCTGTTTCATTCCAGCTGCCACGATAGCTTTTCGTTTACCTTGGCTTTTTTATTACTGTCATTAGGTTCTTGAGATGTTAACTTACTTTAATTTGGGCGTCTCAGAGGTCTCGATTCATTTGTTTTTACTGCTACGAGCTAGTTTGTTGTGTAGCTATTCCATGGCACCATAACTGTACTGTCGCAGACATTGTTCGTGGCGTGCACCAAAGGTGAGATTTTCATCATATATATATTCTGCCAATCGGCAATGACGTCACAACAAGCTTAAATGTGACAATCACCAGGAGTTCTCTGCTGATCTTTCCAATTCTCAAGGCTATACTCCAGCTGAAAATGTGAGGCGGAAACACATTCAACGGAACTTAACATGGCACAATTCTTGACTTTTAATAACACCACACTTTGTTTATTATATTATTATTTATCATAGTAGGTGCGGCAATAACATGAGAGAGTAAGAGATGGAATAGTGCACTCAATCTATACAGCAAAAGTTCCATCTCCAAGGATGAGAGAAAGAGTAACCATTCTTCTCAAAGTCTTCTAAAAACATTGAAAGCTGTCAGTTGCCATTATGGCAACTGCTGTTGTTTGTTGCCATTATTCTTCGTAATGTCAACAAACTTGTGGTAAGAAAGTCACCACCATTGTTGTTCTTGTTGTTGTTCCATATCAAATCATATCTGCTCCATCCACTAATCAACTTCTTCACTACATGACAACTGTATCCCTCACCCCGCCATTCCTACTCCTGCCATATCCATCCTCATAATGCCCACCTCCACCACCTCCACTCGTAGGATCCCGTCCCTCCTCATACCCATAATGATATCCCCCACCACCATTATGACTGTACCCATTCCCACTCGAATACTGATTCGAATGAGACCTTGGATCACCACCTCCAGCAGCACCGGTACCATATCCTCCATTCCCACCACCAACACCACCACTAGCATGACTCCTTGGACTAACACTATGACTCGTAGGACTCATATGACCATTATTGGCACCACAATTCCATAACGAGTTGACGCTGAATCCCAAGGCTTCGGCCCAGTTGCTATGCGGACCGGGGAAGAAGTTGCATTGTTCTCGGAAGTAGTGGTGGTGATGGGGATGAGGTGTGTGAGGTTGTTGATGGTGGGAATGGGTGTGTTGTTGTTGAGATTGCTGTTGTTGCGACTGTTGCTGCAATTGTTGCTGTTGTGAGTTTCTGTCAACTGCAGATCCCGATGTTTCCGAAGAGGATTTCCTTGTACGGTTGGAAGGGCGATTGTCACGAGGATGGCTCTTGAGCTTGGGGGGTGCACTTCGTGGTACGTTCTTGTATCTTGATCCCAGTACGCGTTTGCGGTTGGTGGGACTGGCCATGGTGGGATCTTGATGAGAGGAGCCAATGCTGCTGTTGTTATTGTGGTGAGCAGACGATGATGGGCTCTTGATACGATGACCGCTGCTAGTCATGCCAGTCATGTAACTTTGATTGGATGGACTTGAAATGTAAGGCGGTACAGGTCTTGGACGATTGTACATGAAAATGGCTTCGTCTGAGAGTGATTTGGATTCTCTGAGTTTCTTGGAGCCGTCACGGACAAGATCATTCAGTTCATCGTATTCACCCATGACGTACAGTGAGACTATCCTTGGATCGTTTTCTTCCTGTGAAGTACCATAATGTGGAGGTGAGATGGCAATGAAAGAATGGTTAGAGGTGTAGATACAAGGACAACGACATCACATAAATGACATGAATTTTAAAAAACACAAGATGTGCACAACATCAACATCAACTCACATTTCCATCCATACCCGAACTTCCACCACCATTAGCATTCTCCAAAACCTCATCAATCAAATCCTTAGCCTTATCAATCTTTGCCGCCTGCCGACTCTTCTCACCCAACTTGTTCTTATCTCCATTCTTCCTACTCCTCATGGCCCGCGCATTCTGAGTTAGAATAACCCCGTTTCGATCCACCGTAATACCTCGAAAGATTCGTGCCGTGGAAATGGCCACGCTCGTTTCATTAGAGGCGGAATCGGTAGACTCAGACACTTGGAGGTTGGCCATGAGATCGACAGCGCTGCTGCCGAATTCGGTGGTGCCTCCCCAGGAATGTCTACGTAATTCATCTTGACGACAGAGGTGCGGTGGGGGGTAGTATTCAGCGGGTCCTTGGACGGGAGGGAGGTCGGCTTCGCTGATGGGACCGGAGTAGTCGCGGTTGCGGTAGAGGGGGGAGGAGCAGGAGGGCGTTGTTGAGATGTCGAATGGTTTTTCGAGGTTGAGTCGATAGCAGCGGGTTTTGGGGAAGGGTGAAAGGGGTGCAGAGGAGGGTGACGGTGAGGTTAGCGTGGAGGAAGGTGCTGCTGCTGTTACTGCCATTGTGGTTGTTGATGCTCCTGTGGCTGCATTCTGTGAAGAGTGTTGGTGTGACGATGATGACTTTTTGCTGCGGCCTTCGTCTTCTGGCTGACGGGCTTCGCGATGAGAACGTCTCATCATCATTTTACTCATGAGGCCGGCTTCGATTGAATTCAATTAATCTGATTTGCAAATCGTCGTTGCTTGATATAGATAGCTCGTGGCTGTTTGGCGTTGCCTTGACTTGTGTTGAAACCGTTTACTAAAGACCGTCTATCAAACTAATGAAAGAAGCTTGTGCACGTGATATGCATTCAATGCAATGTTCCTAACTATGAACCTATCCTATAATCTAAGCTGCCCGTTGTCAATGGAATTCAACTCCAATCCCACTCTGCACACCAAACAATCAATGCCAGAGAAATAATAATAACCATGTGTCGCTTATTACTCATCCGGTCCGCCTTCATCAAACGCCATCGATGATAACAATCACGGCGCCGTCGACAGAGCAAATCAACTCTTTTCACATGAAGAGTTGAATTATTACGGCATGGATCGGCGACAAACTTTCGCATGCCAATCTACAGTAATGTAGATTAACATATCGCTTATTTGGCTAGAGAGTCCGTTGGGCGATGTGGTTGGAGATCGGTTGACTATGGGCTATTTTGGGCATGTGGGAATTGGTATTTAATAAGCGTTGGAGGGAGGTTGAGCGGAGGTTGGAAGGAGTTTTGATACGTTGGAGACAGTTTAGATTATGGTTGAGATGAGGTCATCGCAAAATTTGGTGAGATGATCGTATGAAGGAGATGGAAGGGATTCGAAGTGTCAGAGGAATTGATACTATGCCAAGTGACGTGTTCGAAGAAGGAAATGGCGGGAGTGAGAAAATGTTTACTAACTACATACATATAAACGTATGTAAGTAGGTAGGTAGTTTTAGTAAACAAGTAACTGGAGGGTCCGGCCCTGGGTCATTTTGGATTCGAATGGGTTCGCATAGTTCATCCGAAACATCTGGTCTCGGATAAATAGAACATGTTTCGGTTCTTTTTTCACGACCGCCGTCTCCAGCCGTCTCCAGCCGTTTCTAATCNGAAGGTGCTGCGGTTACTGCAGATGTAGTTGTTGATCCTCCTGTGGCTGAATTCTGTGAAGAGTGTTGGTGTGACGTTGATGACTTTGATTTGCTGCGGCCTTGAAGTTGTTTTCTTTACAAAAGCAGTAGAGGAGTTAAAATAGACCGTATAAATCAACAAACTGTATGCCAGACTGTTTCTAGCTTACCAAAATGTCTAGTGGTACAACACCCAATGCTCAGTTCAGATCGTCAAACTCTCATGTGTTCAATAGACATTGAAGCTTGGCCAACACAACAAGAAACTACCAGCAACCTCAGCTCGATCACCATTAGAATTTGCACCAAACAACATATCTCCAATTCGACAATCAATTTTGCAGTATTGAAACCACCATTCAAAAGCTCCTGCTCTCCTCTATCCAATAGACCTACAATCAAGCCCAAATAAGCACAATTTGTGAGGGTTCAAATCTCTAGACAGGAATGAAATGAATCAGTGCTGAAGCAAATCACTCACAAACAAACTAGAAACCAAACTCTAGTCCATATCTCAACAACCAAACGGAATTAGAAGGTGCTGATTGTCCCAGAATGTAGCCCTTGAGCTCCTCTATCCATTGCAGCAGCTATCTACCAATCGTTTCAACTCGATTGCCTATTGCATTGACACCATCAAATCATGTCCAGACCAAAAGCAAGCATTCCCAAACTCCAGCCAATATCTTAGCAACCGCAAGGAATTAGAAGGCCACGCTTGTACCATTCAAAAGCTCTCTGGCTCCTCATTCATTTAAGAGTAACATGACACCAATCGAATCAACTCCATCGGCTATTTAAGATTAATTGCATCATTCAAACTCTACCACTGCTGTAGATTTTGGATTTTTGAATTGTGCTGAATGTAAACAGAATAGATACAAATGAAAAAAGTGAGACAATAGACAGAGAATCAAAAGACGATTTAGAATAGACCATCATCAAACAAATGAAATAAACACACCTCTTTCGCTGCGCTCAATACGGCCCAAAGAACCTGCTATTGAATGCTGTGTGACTCTTTCAAAAGCGTGAATATGAATGCCACGGGATCTAACCGCCAGTTCACTGCCTGAAGCTAAACGGGCTACGCCCTGAAGAGCGTGTGTTTGAAATCAGTACCAAAAAGGTAGAAATCCGTCTTCGGCGTCTTTTGGCACTACAGAAGACCTACAGATAAGCACCTGAAATTGAAGAGATGACCGAACCTTCACCTCCCTCACTGCGTTCGGTGCGGCCCCAAGAGCCTGCTGTTGAAGGCCGCACAAGCTAAAGGCTACTTCACCGCCCATGTTCAAACGGGCTGACGCCCTGAAGAGCGTGCATTCATGATCCGCACCAAAGCAACTGATGTTGCGCTTGCGTTTGGGTATGTGGGTTCAGGAATTGAACAAACGAAGAGCTGCTTTGCAGCAATGAGTGTGATGGGCATGAGCCCCCCACCCCGCGGCGGTGTGCTTGCTGCATAAACAACGACGATCGGCTTTAGCCGAGTGCTGTTATCCCAAGGTGGCGACCGGCGGGAGATGGTTGATGATCAACCATCTCCCATCCACCGCCCTTGGGGCGTTGGTCTATTTCTTTGTTTGAGTAACGACGACTGGCGTGGGCGCTGAGGAGCTTGGCTTGCGATGAACGGCTTTAGCCGTGAAGAGCAGTTGGTGGTGGATGGTTGACAGATGCTGATGACAACACGGGCCGTACGACGATCGGCTTTAGCCGTGAGGAGTAAAAGTGCAGTTGTTGTTTATGCATAGCGGATGATAGCACAATAGATGCTGACGAGCCGTAGGCGAGGCTGGCTTGACACTTGTTGACACTGTTAAAGAGAAGGTATAGCAGCACGAACGAAGTGAGTGTTGCCATCAAAAATTCGTGACTGGTAAAATAACTGAAAATTAGTGCAGTGACGACAGCCACGAAACAATTGCTCTCGAAGAGAGCTTTCTTTGACTTGTCACATTATCATGGAAGCAGCAACAACAAAACAGAGCGAGCTTGCGAGCTCAATATTTCAGTTCAATCCATTTCATTCAGTAATAACTTCATTTCATTCTCTACAATTTACTTCTCACCTTCCAAAAATCTGGAGCACAGCAGACAGATTTCATTCCCCTCTTTCTAAAACGATCATGCCCTCAATCGATGCAGAATTCGATGGCGGTCTCATAGCTACAAAAATCGTTTAAATTGAGGCGGCAGCCTCAATTTCGGGCTCTCAGGAAAAAGACGATTCTCGCG
>JALLAY010000949.1:0-12114 GCA_036939635.1 Cyclotella baltica
CTTGCTTCGACCGTGCAAATTTGAAATTGAAAACCTTTCGTGGCACGGCAAAAAATGTTTTCAATTTCAAACTGCACGGTCGAAGCAAGGCCGGAACGCATTTTCTTCCCCGAAACACATTTTTGTCTATCACTAGCAATCTTACCATTGTTAACTATAATATTGGAAATTAAAGGAAGGGGCTACACACTCTAATGCAGAGTTATGAGGTCTTCAGTCAAACTTAGGCCTATACTAAAATGGTGCTGGTAGTGCAGGAGTAACATAGGCCGTATGTCTACTATGACTCTATTGAACAACAACACTAGCATCTATCTTGGCCTATCAATCTGTCTGTGTACAAAATGAACTATCTTGTGCATCCGAACTAAGGATGCATCAAAATGGCTTTCCAATTCACTTGTGGACAGGCTGGATAGGATGCATAACAAATAACAATTGAGGGAAAAATAAATACATGGCAATTGAAATCTAATTACAAACATAAAACACATAACTATGTATCATTATATTTAATAATTCTAAAAAGCATCTGATGTACTGAATCTGTCTCTAAAAATAAACTTTGGGTTCCCAAACTGCATTTTCATACTTTAACAGCTAGTCTCATGGCACTAAGAACACCTAAATGATAACGTAGTTGGGGAGGGCCTCCCGATTATTGTTCTACTCTTGCAATTATAGAAATTGACAAAGATGGGATGAATCGAGTTCAACGGTTTCACCAAACAGACTGAATTCTATTGATTTCTGATATTAAAGTCTAGTCGCATTTCAAACATGATAACAATACTAGGGTCAGAAAGGGTATTTCCATGGATGATATAGGCATAGAATGGTCAACATTGACAGACATTGACTGATTTAGTACACAAGAGGTGTATGGGGCCCCAATCAGACCACGAACTGGAACCCACATTGACTTGCCGTCGCAACTCATCCTACTGTACTAAAACCACCTTAAGAAACAATACAGTTTGGGAAGACTTCCTTATGAGTGTTCTGTGATTGAACTGGCCAAAAATGGACGATTTACGACAATTTGAGATTGCCAGGTCCCAACCAGACTGAATACCAACCCAAATCCTGCATAACAGGTGGTTATGGTAAGGAAGTATGTAAGTTCTTGGCTCGGACGCTTAAATCTATCTAAAATAAATAACCATTTGCTTCGCTACCACACCATACCCGAAACCACTTACGATTTTATCCTCAGTGTTGATGGTTGTAACTATTTGCCAACTATCAGAAGTCTATCCAGACCATAGTGGATGTGAGGAAATGTTTTGTGTAACTGGAAGTGACAGGACTAGGAGCTCACTACAAGATGTACATAAACAATGAGGCAATTTCACCTTCTTTGGATTTAACCTGGAAGACCACGACCAATCATATCACCAACAATAACTATATTCCTTTTTAAAATCTTGCAATCAAACTCCTCCAACCATACACCCTTCCCAAAAGCACTCCGTCTCATCGAATTAATCACAATCATAGCCCTCCTAGAAACCTCCCTATGATCATCCAACTCCACCAATCTAGTTAATGAATCTACCTCCTCCTCGGTACAATAACTGTGCCAATAAGGAACAAACGGTGTCAAATATCTTTTCGGATAACAACATGGGCAAATGATAAAATTGCATCTGATTTTCTGAGCCAAACTCAATGCCATATCGGATAAATCACCACAGGCATGTAATGCCACTACACAATCAATGGTATGATTCACTGTCTCATGTTCTTGGACGTATCGTGAAAAATTCATTTCAATAAATTCAATTCGATCTTCTACACCACACTGCTTTGTGTACAATCTACCACCTTCAATACTGCTCCCGTTACAATCAACGGTGATCACCCTTGAATTATGAAAAGATAATGCGATTTCCACAGCTAAATCTCCACGACCGCCGCCAACATCTAAAAGTGTAAGTGGTACAACTTTAAACTAACCTATACGCGATGCAAACCATGCAGTCTGAGGATTCTTCTTCTTTTCCAGATATTGACCACGTGATAAATCTTTATGACGGCGTGACGGAGCATTCTGAGATCCCTGGGGTACATTTGATATTTTATATGTTTACGTGTTTCAATATGTTCCACAGATGTGTCACGCGGTTGACATAATTCCCAGGTGTTTGCAGACGTATCTTCTTTAGAAAGTAATATTTGCATATCATGGTATTTAAGGTGAGATGTTCTATGGCGTGGTGGTACTTTCCCTATCCCGTCTAGTTTGTTGAGTAACTCATGCGATATTTCTTTTCGTGTTTTTTTGTAGAAGGTGTTGTAAATCTGATGATTTCATGTGAAAGCATGAAGCGTACGTGCAAATGTTTGGAAGTGCTAGCATTTCTCTAATCATTTTGACGTTGGGTGCACATGTAATTAAACTGCATTTTTCGACTATTCTAAGGCTTTCATTGGTGACATCATCGTTGGCGAAAAAGCCGCTGACTTGAATGACAGCCTCCAAATAGAATATGTTGAATTTTTCGTGGCATACGTCTTGAACATCGAGGGGTATGAAGATTAGTGTTGAGATTTCTTGGTCCTCGCTTTGTATGTTAAGGCGTAATAGGTTGGGGCGTACTTTTTTCTTGTGAATTATCTTGCCAACAAGGGTGAAGGTGGTGGATGAAGCTGTTCTTTTGGGTGCTAGAATTGTCATCGTAGAAGTGGAGGTGGTTTACTAAGATTGAATTTGAATTTGGACCATGAGAAGAAGGTACGGACACTACCCGTTTTCGGTGTTTGGACGGCTCGCTTGCGGCTGGCGGCGTCGGCGTTACGAAATTAGGGCTACTTAAAATTACTCTTTGTTAATGTTCGAGTTTCAAACGGCCATAAAAGGCGTACCTTTGGTAATAGCTAGACATTTTATACTCCTTTACGTCGGAATCTGTTGGGTGTAAAATGGGATACTTTGGATTTGGGTGGTAATAATTATTATATTTTGCTGACTTCTAAATACCTTACCCTCTCGACTCTCGAGCGACCAAGCGACCGCAACAACCAACAACCGTGGCCCGTGGGTAGCCGATTCCCCACATCATGAATTTAATATTCTTACAACTAATCGCTGCTATTCCAACTGTTTCATCGTTGGCAGCGCCTAACAATTCAGCAGCACCGCGGAAATCGTTCCTTTCTATACTGTCACCCAACTCTGAGCAAGTCGAATTAAGGTCAACATTGAAGGACAAACTTTACCAAGAATGTCGTGCCAATTTTGGAAGGAATGATGGTAACGTCAGAGATAGGATACAAGGCGTAATTGACGAACTAGTTGTGTTAAACCCTACTAAATCAACGGCGACGAGTCCTTTACTGATGAAGGAGTGGATGTTGTGAGTTGTTTCAGTTTTTTGTTGTCGTTGGTTAGTTGCACATAATTCTTACAACCACAAAAAAAATTACATACAGAGAATGGACATCCGAGAAAGAAATCAATTTCTTCCTTCAGAACGGGTTAAGCGCAGAAATTACCCAAACACTATCCAATGGAGTACTCGAAAATTACATTCCATTTGTTAAGGGAGGAGGGTTCGGAGTTACAGGTGAAATACGTCCTGCAAACAATGATGATGGTTCATTGTCATGCCGAACTGAGTTTAGATTCAAAAATGCCAAATTGGACTTGGGAAAATGGGGCGTGTATGACTTCCCCCCGGTTGGAGAAGGATGGTTTGATACAATTTATTTGGATGATGGTATGTGGAATGTCTGTCATGAATTATTTGTTTACTTTCACTTGTAGGATCATATTATTCACCGCTCCTTTTCTTATATTTGTAAAACAGAGCTGCGAATAGATTCTAATAGCCGGGATGATATTTTAATCTGCACATCAAAGTAGTAGGCAACCTCAAATCCAAGTGTCGTTGATCGGTCGTAGAGACCATTGAGACTGGGTTAGTTAGCCAATTTGGTAGTTTTATCTAATTAAATAAAACGATACAATATACCTTCTCAAGCACGAAACAGATAATTTCAAGTTAAGGTAACCTCAACAATAATCTCTTTCACAATTTTTCCTTTCTTTAACCCATCACCACTGCTACATGTTTGTCCAAACTTCAATAGACTCTATCCTGCTTGTGCTTTAACCCCTCTGAATATGCGCACAAATTGTCATTCTTACATTTATCCACAGCAACTTCTTCAATTGGACTGATCATATTGATCCTCCTCTGTGTTCTAAATATCATGGCCCATTTTGTCTCGTTGCTCATAGTTCAGGCACCTTCCGTGTGTTGACTTGTTTTTGTTTGAGAATCACTTGTGTTATGCCAACACACAGCTGTTTGTGAAGCTATGACCTCTTGTAGGTTCCCATGGTCTCCCACCCGATGCTGTCATGGACGTGCGGCGTAACAGATAGAAGAAGAAAGAATATGGGCATGGAGGGGTTATGCTATCTACTCCTACAAGAGTGAGCATTAGGGATGAGGTAGCCATCTGCTGCAGCACTGGTGTAAATGATACAAAGAAGCCAATTGCAATTCATTATGGATCTGATGCATGTCACGTAATAGGGGTTTTGGACCGTGAGCTGCTGATTTGAGATGTCTTGAGCCTCATCTTATTTTTCTACTTGTTCTAGCCTCTAGCCTGAGCGGACATAACAACTTAGCCAACAGAGGTTATTAGTTATCACAAATGATCTATTGATGTCCAATATATCCGCCATGATTCTCAGCTGTAATGACCCATATCAACACATGTGTTGGTTTCTTGTGTGAGGAATTAATATGGTATTTGTGAGTGATTGATATGGTGCCATACAACGTTGTCATTCATTATCTCATTCTGCAATGCATACTCACAGTATCTGTGCTTTTAACCATGAGCTACAATAGCTGAAATAACAGTGGTCAATTCGAAATGTTGCAGGGGTGCTGTTGGTCATTGTAGAGTGTGTCCACATTGGCTTTCTGGTTTTGCTGCTTTTTGCATGTGTGGCGATGGGTGGGTTTTACCATGTTTGATATTTTTCCCTATCAGGAATTTTTGAACAAAATTTTTACTTGTAGGAATTAATACTCAAAAAGTACACCGTTCCCGGTTATTTGAAATAATCCATTGTTTGTCCATTTATTCCGAATACTTGTGAAGTTACAGGCCGTCAAACTTGAACATTAAAAAACTACCACCATCTCGAACCTTATACCCCACATGGCCGAGTCATCAAACTCATCATGGATCACAGAGAAGCTGAACACAATCCGTCAACCAAATTAAGGCCTCTACTCTATTCCAAACACAAGACAACATGTAATTAAAATATCTATGCAAGTAACATTACTTTTACATTGATAACATGATATTAATTTCTCCTCTATTCAGAAGCCATTAAACATAGTCAACTGGCTAATCGGTTTGAAAGGTTTCCATTGTCAACCATATGCTTACCAAATATGAAACAGCATGTGAGTATGAAATATCTAAATCAGATGTATTACTTTTATCTTGATAGCATTAACTTTATGTATTCATTCCCCAATCCCGATCAACAGACTCCACCGCAAAACACTAACATCAATCACCATGTTGTTTCCCCGACTCTCTAACCATGAAAAGGAGGCTTTATTTATCTTCAGATTTAAGTGCTTTAAAAGGGGTTTCATTCTTGTGGCAATTTGGGACATGGAGGTCGCTTCACGTGATGGCTGTATTTGTATTGTTTGTTGTTTGCTTGCTTAAATGTAGTGATTTAAATTTAATTTAAACATAACAAACATACAATTTAAAATCAGTCAATAAATTTTGATTAGTAGAAACATAACTGTCATAATAATTATAATCATAGTATCTCAATCAACATAACTTTTGACATGTCAATTATCTAATTCAGATAACTTATATTACTTGTCGACGATCACCTTATATGTTTGGCTTGTTGGCCATCAACATAATATCTAGCTATGTAGTGTGCCTTAAGTTATTCTATGTGTTACATATTTTTCATGAACAAGCACCATCTTGAAAACATGAAGCTTGTAACCACGATGCTATTATTTTACACGTAAAAATTACACAACATATCATCCCACAAATTGGTCGTAAGCTCTTATGTTATGAGCATGTCAACTGAACAGAGCTTGTTTTCGGGCTCATAGATGATCTCTGAACAAATCAGGCGAATTGCATACCCATCATACAGTCTAATGTAATGTCGATGTTGGAGCTATGTCCCCGAAGTAGTTTATCACGGACCCATCTACCGGCTATCCAGGTTCCGTTAGGATCAATTTTTAGATGCGGTCGGAGCCATGATTCATTTTTTCCATTGAGGTGGGTTGGTTAGGACCAATTGTTAGTGAGTCGGCTTCGTGGGATTCGCTCAATGTACAGCTTGGCTGGTGACTGTTTTGTTGACAACGATGAATGATGATGGGACTTGAAATGGGTTATTAGTGGTAACTATTTTAAAATGTTTGAGTTGGTTCTAGCATTTTTTTGTTTTTAAAGGTTTTGATATGTACCAACCTATTAACATACCAACCATGATATTTTTGGGCGATATGCTGAGCTAGCTCAAGTTTTGGCAAGATCTAAAACTCTCCTTTTTTAGCTTGATTCTTCTTGCCCAAGCTTGGTTATGTTTTATTTTAACAACGTCATTAAAGAAAGTCCATTTGAATGGCCAACCACTACTATATTAGACTTCAATCCATTCGATTCTTTGCAATTATAACTGCACATTGTATGAATGCAGCACAATTCCTCTGCACCATGATTTACGTCTTGACTGCTCAGCAGATTCAATTGCACACTACTGTCTTCTATCCTTGATATTTGCAACAAAAATAAATTCCCACAGGACGAACCAACAGATACAACAGCATGAGACAAGTCCTCACTTACAATACACGCAGCAGTAAGTTTGATCGATGACTTGGATGATGACAAATTGATTCTTGATACTTCCCATTCTTCAAATGGTTTTGAACTCGCTGTAACTCTACAAGTCACATATCCATCACTCCCAACAGTTATAATTGCACCAAATATATTGCACACTAATATGCAATTCAATCGGCCTCCATGAGCTGCAACCACTCCGCCATTGATAAATCCAGAGCTCTTTTTCAAATCCTGGGATGATCTGGGCAAGATCCATCTATGAAGTCGTCCATCTACTCCTCCAGCCAAAAGATAAGAGATTGAGTCTGAATTTGTCACAACATTATTGCATAAATAAGTAGCAAGACATAATATATCACTCGATAAAGTCGATCCCATCTCCACACTAGATTCAATTTGTAGTTTGACCATGTGTTTGTATTCTTTCTCAGTGTAGAGCCATACTTCTATGCAGTTGCATCCAATACTAAATATTGTACAACAGCTATTGTTTTCATCGTTGAAGGTAGCCAGATCTTTTACCCATCCTGTATGAGGACCAAGTTGTTGTTTTATCTTGAATTTTACACTGTTGTGAGATGCGTCAGTTATTGATTCCCAGACTGTAATGTATCTATCACCGCCACCTGATAGTAGATCGTGGCATTCAGGTGGCTTTTTTGGGACGCCAATCATTGAATAAACTGGATATGGTTTCAAGGTAAATTGTGTGTCTCTCGTAGCGTCATTGGTTGAAACATCACGAACCTGAATATATTCGCTGATAATATCGAGCTCCTTACAATTTGGCGTCGTTTCGAGACAGATTTGTGGAACCGTAACGTGTATATTCCTGCCACAATAGTTCCATCGCCATCGATGGATGGGGGCTTGGTTGAAGTGCAAGGCACAGGTAAGATGGAAGTGATTCCGACTTTGTCAAAATCGGGAAGGTGATGCAATTTAATTCGTTGTGGCAGCGTGAAACTCAATGCATGCACAAAGGAGATAGAGAGGATGGCGGCGAGTAAACGGTTGTTCGTCAACATCATCTTTAAAATTTGAGGCTATTATTTATTGATGTCTGAGCTTCACTTTGTCGAGTAGCGAGTGATGGTCAGTTTCTGTTGGTGTGTTGAATAATGCAAACTACTGCGGTGCAAGGTATGCATAGAGCCTATCGTGTATCGTGTCATAGTCGCTGGCCATGTGTGCCATACCATGCGGGCATTTGCTTGTGGAATGTTTGTTGGCTGTTGGCTCGAGAGGCTCTGCCAGTCAAGGAGAAAAATGCGATTTTTCGGATTAGGAATCGAAATGAATGAAAACTTGTAGCAAAACATGCAACCTATAATTTTGATTTCTATCGCTTCCAACTCCATGGTTCGTATCACATTCAGTCACCCATCCCGTGTTGGAGGTCTTGAGGTACCAGACATTTCTACTTGTGAAGTTATTGATAAGGAATGAAGTGGATGCTTCGATTGCGAATGATAATACGGCAAATGGCATGGATGCGCTAACCACAACATCCAAATAGTTGAATTGTATTCATATCAATTCTTAAATTTCTTACACACAAGATATTAATTACACTATCAGTTCACCATTTCATGTACCACCACATTGTTTCATATTGTACCACGGAAACGGTTGTCTGGCTTATGCACGTTTCAATTCAACAGCTCTCTTCAGCCAACTCAAAAACAACCTATTTGCTATGCGTAACATACATGAACAAACTTCGAAAGTACCAAGCAAAAATACAGACATTTCCCAGCGACACACATTTTGTCTGTTCTCGAATTACTACTCGCATGTCCTATTGTAAGAAAATACACAAGATGTAATTAAGAGCAGGTAAGTTAATTAGAAAAGCAAACAGTAAGCTAAACGATACAAGACATTTAGTCATTTACTTCGTTGCGCTGTTGCATATCATTGGACGGCAGCATTGATACCTGTATCAATATGAAATGCAAGTAGCATGTGAAAAGAAGAAAAGAAAGGCAGTCATATATCAGAGAACGGACAATGTGTCTCACATTCTGACACGGGGATCGCATTGGGCACCCTTCTCATAGCAAGTCAACTTGTCTTGAATATGAAGCGTAGAAATCTGTTGCTTAAACAGATCCTAAATGTACAATGAGATGCGCAATGTAATTAGCATTTTGTGTATTGTAACATCATGGTTCTATTTGTGATTGACGTCGGTGGCTCCATACTCACTGACGAACCAGCTCCACGAAGACTGGATTCATCCTCCTTGGTGGCGATTGCGGGACAATTGACGAAGATTGCAGAAAGAATTACAAGAAGAGAGATCTTCATGGTTGATATTAAAAAGTTTGTGCAGAAGGCAAACATTTCATTTCGAGACAGATTTCGACGCTGAACTGTGAAAGACCTTCACGGCTATTGCGTTTTAGGATGTAAATGCATAACTCGTGGTGTTTACTACAGAAGTGATTCAAACGAAGAACCATTATGTCATTTACTTTGAGCCGACCAAAAGCTGTCAAATTGCCCTCTAAAATATGCTCTTGCTAATGACATTATGGATTAAAGGGCAACAGTTAATGCAGATAACATCAAAATGTAAGTACAATAGAAAACGTTTATGACACTTCCAAATTCTAGCCCACTCCCAAGGCAAGCTTTTTGCAATGTAAGTAGAACATCTGTACTCAATGCTCTACTTTTTATTCATATGATGATTGCTACTTATAATTCGATTATATTTGCTTCAAATATCTCTTTGTGGGTATCTGCAAGTACAGACTTTTCATCAGGAGGTAGATACATCTAAAATATCTTAGAGGACTGGTGGAGTTCGTAATCTTGTTAGACAAAATCCACTTTTGCACATAAATGGGGCCTTTACGGGTCATTTTACTGCGCGTTTACACTGCGCGCTTAGACTTCCATTTGGTATCCTTCGGTATCCTGGAAGATACCTCCACTGCGAACAATGCGCGATTAAAAGATTCGTTTCGACGAAGCAGAGGAAGTATCACATTGCTCCCTCGAAGATCGAAGGCGATTGATGGATGACGCACGTACGTGAATCGTTTGACACCAGTTCGTGATCGCCGATCTTGAGATTAACCCTTCGTCATTTTTTTAACTCATTTTGCTAGACAGAAGAGCGCAAGGGTTCAAATCCCAATAAGTTCATGTTCATTTTCAGATAGTTATGATATATCAATCTTCCGAAAAGTTTGATTTTATAGAAGGTGGTACAATTAACGAAAAACACATCCCATTATCTGCCGGGACACGCGTGTCCCCCTTGTTAATTTATTTGACGCTTGAGGGGTCACTTAACAGCTATTTTAGGGTTTTTCCAAGATACCCATAACCGTAGTACCCATACACCGACCTTTTGGGCTTGGGTACTACCTAGTTACCCCTTACTTATCACCAACAACACCTGAGTCCGTCGAGGTCCGTCGGTAGTCGGTTAGGTACCCGACGAGAGCAATGTTCCATGTCACCACCTATTCTACCCCAGTCGCTGCCATTATGTTATATCCTATCCGCAATCGGCGGCATCCTTGAGGTAGGGGCCACAGCGGTCCTGGCAGTGCCCGACGCAAGAGAGAAAGAGGGGGTGAATCTGCCATGGTGGCTCCCAAAGGTTGCACTTGCATCCAACGTTATCATGCAACTTTTGGGAAGCTTGTCCAGTAATTTATTTGCCACTTGGTTTGGTCCGGTTAGCGTAGTGGCTCCAATCTACTTTTCAGCCACGCTCGTATCGAACTTGATGATATTTGGAATTATTTTGGGGTTGGAATTCTTTGACAGAATCATGTGCATTGGCACCTACGTGATTGCAATTGGAACCATCCTTCTGCAAATTGTTGGGCCGGGTATTCAGGATGATCAAGACATTGGAGAACTTTTGAGTCATCCACATGCATGCATTTGGTTTTTGATACTGTTGGCTGGTATGACAGTATCCACGATGTTCATGGTGCATAGAGTTTATGAGGAGAAAATACAAATCATAATCCTTCTCATAGCTAGATCTTCATCCTACACGTTGAATTTGACAGTGAGCAGAGCATTCCTTCTTAATCCAAGCTACTTTATTCTGGTTACATTTGTGGTGATCAAAATAGTATCGGGGGCAATCTACACATATGCAATTGTTGTTCAAAGTACAACTGTGACACAGTCCAAATTTGTTCCATTGAATGCTACAACAATCATTTTAGTGAATGCATTGACTGGTATCATCATATGGCAAGATTGGAGAGTGGTGAGTATTTTTTTTTTTTTTTTTTTTTTATTTTTTTTTTTTTGTTTTATCATCATTTAAACCTTGCCTCTCCTGTATAATACCAAATGCCAAGATTGCCTCATGGGCAGGGTATATTTGTGTCTTCTTACTGCTTGCACTAGGTTGCGATCTTTTGCTTTCAGCAAACATACTTACGAATGAGAATCCTGAGTATGGCCATGTAAAAAGGGCTGCAATAATCATAGAAAGCACTCCAATCAAACAACTATTTCCACTGAAAAGGATGAGTGGTTCGAGAAATCTTTACGCAAGTATCCCAGATGAAGTTGAATTTGATGGCAGTGACAGCTTTGAACAATGCAGGATACACAATTATCTTTCCAGATCAGTTAGTAAATTTGATGAGGATATGGAAGGAGGCCGGAGGGAGGCGTGGAAACGTGTTTTATCTTTATCTCTGAGGGAGTTGAGTACGGCAGTTGAACAAACGACTAATGATGATCCTGGCGAACTCATCACTGATGCACCTAACAATGTTTGAGCGTGTGATAAGAATGTTTGGAACATCCAAGACTTGGGTGAATCCTTTCAAAGCATTTGAAGCTTGGGGTTGAGTCGTAAGCACTTGGCTGTAAAAAATGGAGTTTTCTGTTACTGTACAAATGTTGTACAACAATAATCCTCCAAAAATTATTTGGACTTCTTCTCGATGATTTTCTCTAGCTTTTTGAGGATATGGATTTCTGTACCCTTGAAAGGCAAGGGAAACATGCCAGGGATTAGCACTTTCATAGCAGTGAATCGCACATTATCTCTGATTGGTGTGGCTGCAAAAAGTTTGCTGATTTGCTTGGATTTGCCAAATATTTTCTGGTTTGCTGAATATTTACTGGTTTACTAATTATTTCCTGGTTTACCAAGATTTACTAACATTTCCTACGTCAGAATAGTACTAATTAACTGATTTTCTAAATATTTACTGATTTACCAAGATTTACTAATTG
>JALLAY010000950.1:0-12124 GCA_036939635.1 Cyclotella baltica
GAAATCTAGAATAACGAACGAATAGTTGCGTGTTGCACTTGAGAGGACCCGAAAAAGCCCCATAAAGTGCGCAATACTGGACTTTGTTAACACATTTTGTGTTCGACGTAGGAACTGATACGAAAAACAGCGCCGCACCAAACAGCAACAGCAAAAGATACCTTATGAACTTATGAACATGCGAACAACGTGAATAGAAGTTCGCCACCTCTCTTTCGAAAAAAGGTGGTCAACACAAAAACGTCATCACAACAACGGACACTGAAAAACACCAAACAAGCGTTAACGCCACTCTATTGATCGCTTCATGCGAACTCATCCCTGCCTGCCTTCCTTCTGTTCATCTTCGCGGCGAATTCCTTGCCTTCTACCAAAAAAGACCCTACAGACACTCTTGAATCACAGAAGTTGTTAAGATATTCCCTGGTCCCTGCCTCCTGTTCAGTTCAAATGACCGGAAAAGATTTGTGTAATTTCGAGATGACCGATCAAAACTTCAACACGCTGACACGCTCAAAATACATCATGCATTTTTTCTTTCAATATTAAGATATATCAAGGGACTGACGCGAGGGCATCAATTCCGAAAATCCACGACAGATTTTTACTTACTACAGTTTCCAAATCAATTGTCTTTGCTTTGACTTGGCGATATTATCTCCAAACTGTGACGATATTTTCATCTCTCTCAGAGATAATCTTTTCTCTCTCAGAGATAATCTCTTCTGATTGCCCCTTGCTTCACCGCGAAGGAACGATCTGAAAATTTCAGGATTGATTCACGGTTTCATTCGCAACTTCGGAACGAAACCGTTTCAGTCGCACATAATGCGTAGGAATTCGTAGAAAGAAAACCTTCGAGCAATTATCTCGGCGCTTGCGATATTATCTCCAGGTCGGCGATATTATCTCGAAGATTGATGATAATATCGCACCAATGAAAAGACAATTGATTTGGAAACTGTAGTAAGGGAAATGACGTCATATGTGTGCTAAATGATGTCAGTCATGATTCAATCGTATCAATCAGTTAAGGTGTACGTACTACTACAGTACTACTACCTTACCTTATGTATGTCTACGTATGTTTAGTTTAGTTTTCAAACTGTTCTATTCAGGAGACCTTCCAACCTCATAATAAAATAATTTCGTATTGATCACCGTATTGGCCCCGAGTTTGGCGGTTTCCAATTCTGTCATGTTAAGAATCTCCTGGACATCTGTCTGAGTGAGAGATAGTGTGGTTCCCTGACTGGGCATATCTGACCAGAATAGTATCTAACTGTTTCTCTGCATCAATTTCACCAAAGATTAATAATAGATCCGAAGAATTGTTTTGATAGCACAAATTGGGAGTGATACTGACTTGCAAATTGCAATGACTTAACTCTACTATCTTTGCATTTATGACCACTACACTTGGAGGGCACCGAGTTTCTCTGACTAGGGTGCATCTGCCACATCTTTTTACATTGGCATCATTGCAATCAGTGTTAGGGTTTATCAGGTATCTAGGAAATGTACCAAAGGATCATTTCCAAGTGCTGTTTTTATTTATTAGCCGCTTCCATTGCCATTTTCTTGGCTGTCCTCTTATAGGCATTGGGATACTCAAACTGTTGCCTATGTTGTACTACAAATGTCGCAAATGAGAAATGCCTAAGTAGATTGTCATGCATGTGTTTGATAAGATCAGAGTGACGAGATGGGACTGCTAGCTGGCTGCTAGTTGAGTTTTCTGTTCTACTCTTGGTGATCATTATCGATTTGTGATTTCATGTATCACAATATTCTGCATTGGTTCCATGATATCAATCATGAATGGGTTCAAAAGGAGGTCTTCATTTGAGCTAGTCCAATCTTTTGAGGCAAGTTTATCCTGCTACTTTTGCTTGGAAGTTAATCGTCTTCAGATTTATGGCATCATGGACGAGCTATGTGATTCTGGGGGATGTTGCCCTTAAATAAAGTCTCAGTCCTATGGCCTAAATTAGGCAATCATCAACACCTTATCCGTATGGGCCTAACTTAGGTCTCAGCCAGGCTCAACCTTTGAAGTAAGGTGACTGCATTATGTTTTGTAGCGTGATCTCTCTTGAGTTCATTTTGATAGAATTGTCATCACAGGATAATAAACAGATCCATCCTTATATAATCTAGCCCATGCGAGAGAGATTGACAGTTTTACACCTCTAATTCATCATTTTTGCATTGATTCTGTAAACTACACTACTAAATCTAGTACACATATCTTCCTTGTGAGACCATGCTTGATGGCGATAGATTTAATTTAGATCTTTTCCTTGATTACGCTAATTACACATTCAGAAATATATACTTGGTTTCCAAGTATTCATTGATTCCTAATGCACTACCTTCTCTTCCTAGTCCACTCTCCTTCACACCTCCAAAAGGAGCCGAAGCTGTGCTAATGATACCTTCATTCACGCCTACTATACCATTCTGGAGCAATGCAGAGAAGCGATATACCCGAGACATGTCTTGAGTACAGAAGTATGAGGCCAAGCCTGATGTTGTATTGTTTGCAATCATAAGAGCCTCTTCCTCCGTATCAAACGTGGTGATAGCAACGACAGGGCCAAATGTTTCAGCACTGAAAATTGATGATTGCGGATTGACATTTGTGAGTATTGTTGGTTCAAAATATTGGGGTCCTATATCTTCAAGTGGATTTCCTCCCAAGATACTTTTTGCATTTTCTTTTACAGCCTCCTCCACACGTGTCTTAAGCTTTTCAACTGCCGAACTTGATATCAAAGGCCCCATAGTTACACCACTGTCCATTCCATGCCCTACCTTTAGTTGTTTCACCTTGTCTGTTAGCTTCGATAGGAATTCCTCCTCAATTGATTTGTGCACAATGAATCGATCTGCACAAACACAGGTTTGTCCAGCATTGCGGAACTTTGAAGCCATGGCTGCATTTACTGACAAATCAATATCTTCAATGTTACATCGTTGATTAAAGAAAACAAATGTAAGTAATCAAAGTCTATTGGACAGCCATGATGTATACTCATATGAAAATGGAAAAAGTACATACCTGCATCTTCAAAAACGACGAAAGCTGCATTGCCACCAAGTTCTTACATAGATGTAGTGTATAAGCGTGAAAGATGAAATTGGCTTTCAAAACAGTTTCTGGATTGTATTATTCACTTACCCAAGGACAACCTCTTCACACTTTCACTGCAATGCCTCATCAACAGTTTGCCAACGGGTGTTGAGCCAGTGAATGAAATCTTCTTTACTGTTGGATTGGTGCATAATTCCTCTCCAACCTCCTTAACATCTTTATCTGCAGTTCTGTGGACAGTTCGGAATGGAATTGATCATCATGAGTATGACTAACAGAGATATTGGTACAAATGGGGACACAAAACTTGCATTACTTCGAATACTCCATCAGGAACTCCTGCCCTCTTAGCCAGTGTCTGCAATGCTAATGCCGTCAAAGGCGTAAGCTCACTTGGTTTTAAAACTACAGTGCATCCGACTCCTATCGCAGGACCAGCTGAAAAAGTGATGTGTAAGTTTCAGCTTTGAGTTTTCACTTGGCCAAACAATGAGTCCAATAATTAAACTCACCTTTCCTAGTAATCATTGCAATAGGAAAATTCCACGGAGTAATTAGAGCACAAACACCCACTGCTTCATTAATCGCCATAACTTTTCCCCGTGGAGCAGTGCCCCCTGCAATTGTGAAAGGAGTGGGTACGATAAAGCCCCCACCCGCTCCATTGGGTCGGATGGCCTCGGCGGCATAATAGTCGAGGAAACTAGTACCGTAAGCCACTTCACCTATAGATTCATGGAGTGGCTTACCTGATTCCATTGTCATAATTTTTGCTATCAATGAAACGAGGTTAAGCTTTGTTGATGTGTGTCACGATTTGCAAAAGTTGTTGTATCAAAATAACTAACCGATATCTTCTGAATTTTCTTTGATGAGTGAACTCCATTTGGTGAGTACAAAGGAGCGATATGCTGCTGTTGTACCATCTTTCCAACCACTTAGAGCTGCACTTGCACGATCGATTGCCTAGTTTGCAACATTGTTTAAATCTGAGACGTCAACACGTGTAGGGCATATAAATATAACAGATAGGGTGGTACTCACGCTCTTTGTTTCGTCACGCCCCATACGCCTAACTCTTGCAATCACCGCACTCCCATCCTCAAACTGCTGAGCCGAAGCACCCGGATCCAAGACAACAAACGTCTCTCCGGAACCGGCATCACTCCCCACGAGAGATGGATCCTTTAATTTCGAAGCCAAGCTCGTTGACAGAGTTGAAAATGCAGAGGTAGGACGAGGTCCAAATTGCTTGAGCATTTTGAAATGAAATGATGGGGCAATAAACACGAGCATCGCTGCTTTAGCCGTTTTCTTCATCGGAGGAATGCATGTCCACTGTCAATCACCCAGCCATCAGCCATCAGCGACTCTGTGATTTTTGTCACTCGGGCAGAATCTCCATTTCCATCATCATTGATTTACCTTCACGAGTTTATTTATCGTAGGATACAATTATTTTATTACTAATTCCTTAATTTAATTTGGCACGATCTCTAGGATACCGTTAAAATACTACAAGCAGTAACAGGTAAAAATGAGAACCTCTTCCAGAATGATAGGTTCTGTGTCAGCTCCGCCCGATCAAGACCACAAAACGAAGACCATGAAACCACCACGACTGATAACGCCGGTGTTGCATTAACAAGACACTCCCATCGATCGAAACCTTAAGAAAGTCTCATTACAACACTAATAATGAATGCTTTGACTATGAATACAAACCTGCAGTCGCAGCAATCTCAACGTCGTCAACAATCAGAATCTGGACAGAAAAAAATAATTAGTAACAACAAAGAGTCGTCTACGAAAAGCGAAGAGAGCGCCAGTGATAGTAACATGGTAATGCAACGAAAAGAGAATAATCATAACATCAGTGTGGCAATAGCTTTAGATAAAAAAGGTGCACTCCGTTTTTCTAATAAGAAACCGATAAGCATGGCGGAGCCGAAGAAGTTAGATTATGTGGAAGGACGAGATGAAGAGATTACTAGGATTACTACGCCTCATCCAAATGATGTGTAAGTGCTTATTTTAAATGTGCTGAAATATATGACCCATTATTGGTTATTTTCTTATGGCTGACTTTGTTTATCATGCATTATACATGTAATTCTCTAACCAAACACATGCACAGACTCTGTGGAAGAGGAGGTAGCATAAACGCTCACACAGGCAACGTCGTATTTCGAGGCTGGATACAAGAACGCCGAGAGTCCTACAACCTAGCAGACACAAAGTCAGCCAAGACACGTATAACCAACGAAATCTTCCAACGTGTACGCTCACTCAGACCTCCGGGCAGATTCCTTCACAAGGCAGAGGCTCCGACCAATGACATTCATGATGATGAAGAAGATTATTGGACGGAAGTTGATGATGTCAAGGCTTTGGCTAAAATAAGCCAGGCTTTACGTGAAGGAGCACCGGCCTTTAGAGCGGCTCACGGGAAGGGTCGTAAATCCCAACGTGAACGCACTTCACAGAGTAGACGGAATAGTGTGCCTGCTTCTAAGAAAAAGGTTGAACACAAGAGAAAGATTGTTAGCCCCAAGAGATGCAAGACAGAGTCACCGCCTATAGCTGCAGCCTATGCGAGGTCAAGCATGACAGATGAAGTTGATATTAGCCCGCCTTATTATGAAGATGATGCAGCTGAGACCGATCTACGTCTCACAGTTGACAACTACGATTCTTTATTCAACCATAACACACTCCAAAGTTACAGAAATGCTCCATTTTCCAGCATGGGATATCAAGCAGCAGGTCATTTTGGAGATGCAATCGATGAAAGCAATAGATTTGACCAACCTAGGCCTCTAAACTCCCATCCATTGGTGAACATGGGTGACTATCATGCGTCAATCTCAGATGTCGCCAATGCCATACCGCCAACTCCTCCAACCCAACAAAAGAGCAATGTTGCATCTTTCCCCGTGCCAGGTTCATTGCCAAATATATATGCACAAGTGCCGGCATCGCCTTATGCAATGCAGTATGAACAGTTTGATCCCTACTCTTTCCTGTCTCCTGTACCAGGTACAAGTAGTGGAACTGTTGAACCGATGCAAACCCAAACGTTACCAAGCAACAATACACAGAAAATAAAAGCCCGCAAGACAAGTCCATTAAAGCGAGAGCACTCTCTTTCATTCTCTGATAGCGAACTACATGATGAAGTTGGAGATTTTACTAATCCATTTGAAGACGAAGAAGTCTTGAACCAGGCAAGTCAACTAAGCACTCAAGACGATAGAAAGCCAAGTCGTCGTTTAAAAGCCCCAACGACAATACAAATGTGGGAATTGCCCTACACTGCCCAGAATGATCCATTCCCCTCACCGCATGTGACTCCTCCGGCTCGGGGTCTTTCGTTTGAGGCCATTGGGTCGATTCCTTCGGGACATTTTCTTGGTAGTAGAAAGAGCAGTGTGACGTCCTTGGGTAAAGACAAAGTTGCTAGTGGCAGCGAGCAAAATGATAGGAATGCAACTGAGTTTTCTAGCAGCAAGCAGGACAAGACGGGTACTTAAGAGCATTTATTAATCATGAAGAGAATACTGGATTGGCTTGAAAATGCCTTACATATAACCAGGCTCAGTGACTGATATATTGTTAAGCAGAAAGTGTGTGATAATGTTTTCTTGAATGATTGAAATGATTAGGTTCGTATAAAGCAGATTGCATATAACATAACATTTGTCTTTCCATTATTGGTTACATGCCTATGTACATCTGTAATGTTTAAAAACCCAGCAAGTCATTTCTAGAAAAGACCCATTGAAACCTGCGATGCATATGAGGCTCATGGGGTGCAATTGTTGGCTTTACCAGCCCATTTGAACCTGATTATTCCGATAGTAAGAGCTGGTAATACAAGCAGTGAGGTTACTTATCATGTGCCATGCATCATGGGTTGATCTATTAAGTAATGGCAGCCCATTATAAGCAGCACTACTTTGGAACACCACCAACATTGCCAGGTGGCACCACCTGTCAGCCAAATCTTACCTTAGGTCCCCAGCTCTTATCTCAATTCTGCTGTCATGGATATACTGTGATTAATTCTCGATATCAATGATTGGCTGAATAGGTGTGGGTTGATACTCTGCCAAGGGTCAGTAGCAGCTAGGATCCATCACTCTCTATCTCATTAGTTTTTTGCCATCAACCCCCCTGCTGGCTTCTTGCTAACTTCCTCTATGTTGGATCTTCTATGTGTTGCATCGTTGCACTTGCAGCTATAAAAATGGCTTGGAAACTGCATCTAACTGAGATATTACCACAGACTGCAAGGCATGGATGTGTGAAATGAGACATTGTCAAACGGCTGCCTCCTCTATCGAAAAGCCTGTGATTGATTTTTCAATTTGTGTAGACACGTATCGCAAGCCAAGACTTGCATAGGTATACTTCAACGAGAAAAATGGAGACACCTCCCAACCCATCACTCTCATACAACTAAATACAACACATCCTGACTTCTTAACAATTGAATTTCTCTATGATGCCATTTCCTACCATGTTTGAGAATTTGATTACATGTCAAAGTATATTATTAGTACCAACTTTCTTTAACTTAATTATTCTTGGAGGTTCCTTCCTATGTTTTGACTATTCTTTTATAGTCGTCTTCATTCCAAAATCAATTCTTTATGTCACTCCTCTGACACATTAAAACAGTACACTTGTATACATTCAAATCAAAAATGACATTGTTTAAACATTTTGCTCATCTTGTTTTTTGAATATTGGACCATTTTAAAAGATGTCGGTTAAGTTCATTTAGAATCCGGCTCATGTTAAATATGGAACTGTTGCAGCGGCCACTCTGTCATGTACAAACTTTGTATGCAAATCAACTCATAGCCTGAACATCCAACCTTCTCCTCATGAATACTACCATCTATTTTTCATTAACACAATTTATGTATGACCAAATCTTATTCTAATCATTCCTCTTAAAATGAAAGTGGCGTTTCCTCAGAAAAGGGTCTTTTCATTCTACCATCATGTGTCTACGGTTCAGGGTGCAAATATATTTACCAAAGAAGGTGGACGACCAATGTTCACATTGACACAATGTGTAGTACATTGGTGAAAAGGTCTGCAGCAATTTTATCACAGAGATGTGCATTATCAGTGTGTCGACCATAGCAATTTCTTTTCACAATACACACTGCATGGTAGCAGATTGGATGCTGGAATTCTTTATAATAAAAATGTTTTCCTGTAACTTTATTATGGCCTACTATTGGGTATGTTCATTATCCAAAACTTAAAACAAATTCTCCATAAACTTTCTAAGTCATACTTCATCACATAAAATTCTGTGCCAAAAACTTATTTCTTGGTGGTGGATCAACAGTTTGCGATGACTCAATCATAACCATATACAGAGAGATGGCAAATCCCACACTATACCTCCTCGTTCTTACCAATGTGTGTGATCATGGATCTGGAGAGAGCAGAAATAGTATTGAAAATATCCATGCATGGTGGTATCTGAAGTATCATGGTTGTCTATCAAAAATAGAAATGGGATGTCATGGTTGAGCTTATAGAGAAATTCCAATGACAATGAGACCTCAATGTACCAAGATTTACTGATGATGCTGTTGGTCTGTGTATCTCTAATGAAGCATATCTACTCCTGAAATATTTTAGTAAGTGGTAAATGAAAGATCTCAGAGTTGAGTTTATGGCTTGCTTTGCATGATTGTAGTAGTTGTCTGCTTAGATGTTTTGTGGAGATGAATGTCTCACAAATAACAATAATCTAGTTTTCCTTTATTGTGTTGTACTGATGATTATCCTACGGTTGATCTATAGAGCTGGACTCTCCACCCGCCAGGTTGGGCTGATGGTCTTCCTTCGTTGCTGAGGGGATCATATCTTCAACACTGGTTTTTAGTTGTCTGCATGACTTGACAAACAATTAGCACAGATACACGGTAGTGCAAGTTGGGGTGGTATTTTGCTTTTCTGCATAATAGAAAAAGTTGTTTTGTAAAGCATGAAGTGGATTGCAAAAAAACAACATCAGCCCTATCTATTGTTGGCTACTTATGACACTAAACAAACAATCAGTATGTAAGCACCCAAACTTAATTTGCTTCACACAAATACTGCATAATGATGCATGCAGGCAAAATTGCTTCAATATGAAGCCAAGGCATTTGCCTCTTGCAGCATAAATAAGCTACTGCACACAAAGATCCCATACAACGTTAAATTCCCCGAATCACCAGTCAAACCTACACTTCAGAGTTGATAGTTCTGCTTGATGCATCAATTTGCCCGAAATTCTCAATTTCATCCTCATGCTTATTCACTTCATCCCTGAGTATCTTGGTAACTTCTTTCATCTTCGGACGCTCGGCAATATTTTTGGACCAAGACCTGACAAGAAGATTGTTAATGGAGTCACCCCATTTGGGATCAAGCTTAGGACGGTATCCCTTCTGAACAACCAATTCATTGTGCATGGCAATTGAATACCCAGAAAATGGTGTGGTCATGGCGAAAATTTGCCATGCCATGATGGCCAAGGAATACACGTCAACTGTTTCATTGTATGGATACTCCAGAGCGACTTCTGGAGCCATGTAACGGAGCGACCCAGTTTTCCCGGACATTTGGTATGTGCCGCCTGTCAGCAAGTTGTTGGAAGGAAACTCACGAGCAAGACCAAAGTCAAAGATCTTTACGTCTCCCCTACATAGTAAACTCGTGTGAGTATTCATATGTACAAAAGTCGTAAGTAAACTAAATGATCTATACTGCTTACCTGACATCAAAGCCAATGTTATCTGGTTTCTAAGTCAAAAGAGATAGATAAAGTAGTGAAAGAGATTAAGAAAGGATCCATCAAATAAGACGTCAAATTCAGCTAAATAATAAAAAGACTTACCAAGTCACGGTAAATGATCCTGGAAGTTGAACAAGTAATAGAGATTGGGCGTCATACAATAAATCTATAAAACAAAGAAAAAAATTTAGTTGCTTTCCAATCTCACCTCTGACTGTGAAGATATTCCAATGCCGTACTCAAATCATAAACACAAAGCAACCTCTCAGTAAAAACTTTCTTCTTCTTCTTCCCCTTCATATCCATCAACTTCCCAACCCCCTTCGACTTGGACTCCAACTTCTTCCAATCAGCAATCTTCACCGTCAAAGTCTCGTACAACCTATCCAACACAACAAAGAAACCCCGATNCAACAAAGAAACCCCGATCATACATATTCCCATCCGAAACAGCCCGCATCTTGATGATATTGGGATGGCGAATCACCGACAAGAATCGACTCTCCACGGCCAAATCAATCACTCCCCCCACATACCTCTCAGGATCAGTAAGACAATCATCACTCAAAGTCTTGATGGCATACCTTGCAAACTTGCCCTTACGTAGACATCGTCGGTTCATAAAGGCGCGATTTTGGGAAACTGTGCCATCGTAGCGAAGTTCACCGAATTCATCTTCTTCTTCGTCAATGTCGGCGTCGAAGCCGTTGGTGATGTCGAGGGGGGAGTTGGGTTCGAGTTTGAATTGGGCGATTTCGTTGACTACGCAGAAGCCCCCGCGGCCGAGGACTTTGCCTAGTTTGAGCTCTGTTTGATGTATGCGGTTGTGAACGTGAGTGAGGTGCGTTGATGCAAAAGGTACTCATGAAGTCTCTTATGAATAGTTACAAACTCACCAGATAACTTGAACCGTGGTAGGGCTCTCTCGGCCTCCTCGTCAAAGATCGTTGACGCCTTGGACTTTTCTTGTACAACTTCCTTTGCCTTGGCGATTAGAGCTGACTCGGTGAACCTGCCAATCATTCGATCTCCCATTTTTAAAGCTGATTTTTACCCTGAACCACAAAGAACAAGAATGAAATCACCTGGATCTTTATCTGGAATAAAAAAGAGTGCAATGGTTCAATTAATGGTCAGTAGCAGTCTCTGTATCGTATGGTACCATTCCGCAAGCAAAAGCAACCCAATCAATTGAATGGTGATGGGATTAGATGTCGGATGTCGTTCTTTTATGAAAGTGAAAGGTGAAGTCTCATGATCCAAGATCTGAGAAGTAGGACTATTTAAATTAGAGGGCTGTATGTATCTGTGCTGACTGAAAATGGAGGGCCAACCCAGCCAACCTTTCGAAAATGAATATGCCTATGCGCCCTGTACAAAAAATTAGCTTACTGATTCGCCCTCCAAAATTGAGAAAATCGAGAGAAGGGCGGGCTTCGCGGGGCAACATCTGCGGTGTCTTATTTTTGTGGTCGTGGATGTTTGATGTCTGTTTGTTTCTGGTTTCTGGTCTCTGGTTCCCGAAGATCAATACCTACAAGACTTTCAACATTATTAACATAAAATCACGACAAATTTACAATACGATAGGTATACGAGAGTTGGTAGCGTCAGGCCAGCCTCCGCCAACCGCCAAGCCAAGCGAAAACCAAGACAAGAAGCAGTTTTCAAGTGTCTATAACCTCGATTTAGTGTCTAATAAGACACTAAAGACGCCATCAAAAGGTGGTTTCGCAACATACATCATTAACTTCAGTAGTGTGGAGGAACAGTTTCCCACATAAATTTGTTTTTTTGCCACAGCTGAATTATCCCACAGGTATCTTACAGAAGTTATCCCCCATCCTTTAGTGCTCATCATCCTTTTTAGTCAAAAAATAGCTGTGGGAGAGTCTACATTTAACTGTGGAACAGGCTGGAATGCACATGATCAACATAGAAGATAATTGTGTAGTTTCATGCGTCATGCAGTCCAAAGATAGATGTGGGAGATTCCACATTTATCTAGGGGATGGTAAATGAATAAGTGAGAACAAAGAAGAGCAACATTACGTGATTTGAATATGAAGATAATATTGCCCCTGCATTATATCAATTGAAGCCGTCATTAAGAGCATTTGCAGACCTACAGGCTAAATCTTCTGGGCTATAATCTTATTAGGTTATGAGTCCACAATATATCCCGTTTGGCCTCAAAATCTCTTTGCAGCCCAGCA
>JALLAY010000951.1:0-12108 GCA_036939635.1 Cyclotella baltica
CTGAGTTTGCTGATTGACTGGGACGGAAATGCAGATTGACTGAGTTTGCTGATTGACTGGGACGGAAATGCAGATTGACTGAGTTTGCTGATTGTAAAGACGGATTGGCTGATTGCAAAGACGGAATGACAGGTTGTAGGTTTGCGTTTTCTGAGTCGATATTTTCAAATTTCAATTTAAAAATAACATGCAATCATTACATACAACGCATCCAGTCACACAATGATGTTGCAACGATGTCGTCTCAACTAATTCCAATCAAGTTTCTACCAAGAAATTACATCTACGAACGTACGGTTTATCCAGGCTTGGAATTTGTCGATGAAGAAATCAGATCGAACGCTGTACGATTGAGGGACACGCTTGAGCCCACGACGAAACAGGCAATTCTATTTGTGAGTTTGAATTGCTTAGTGACGATGTTGTAACTGTTGATTTTACTCAGTTCTTTCTTTACTTTTGATAGGGGATCATTACGAAATTGAGATTGATGATGTATACATTCTGCGAGATTCGTGGGCATCAAGGGCGAGAACAAAGTTCTGTCACTACAAGTGCTATTCTTTTCGCGCTGTATCTGAACTTGACAACGTTCTTCTGTCCAACATATCCACACAAACCATATACCAACAATTTTATTTCCTCGAGGAAGTCAATCAAGTGGTTTGAGCATCCATTGAATGGTGGTATCGATTCATGATGACGTGGCCATGATTGCAAGAAAAACTCAAGGCTGTGAATTTGCGGAGGTTCTAAATAGGGTCTCTTTTGGCGCTCATTCGATTGGCTCATTGACTCCCTCCTCTCTCTATTTCAACAAAGACGACCTCTCATTCGATAACGAAAGATTTGTCTACCCTGCTGCCGATTTGCCTCCATTTGTCAGAGATGTACATCGTCATCTTTTGAAAAAATCACATTTTGGAGAAGATGTATATTTCTGCATGTGCAATGGATTAGACATTACGATGTTGTCAGCGTTGCTATTTTCCTTTACTCACAACCATCTCATTCGAGAGCCATTTGGATGGTGTTTTGTATGTTTTGTCGAATGGTTCACGGTTGATGTTGCAAGTCATTTGAATATATCGGGTCATCTGTTTGAGGGTAGACAAAGTTTGAATAACTTGGAGGGATTCCGCAATTTCCATGGAAAAATGAAGATTCTTGAGATTTGGGGGTTTCAATGTGGCCCAAATGCAAAATTTTCTGAGAAAGGAGCTCGAATCAAGCTTGTTTATGATGGAAAAAATTTCAGGAATTCAGTTTTTGATGGACCATGTTTTGTTTTTACTGAGTTTGGATGCGAAAAAATTAATTAGGCTGAGTTTCAGCTCATAATGATCACTTTCATCCACTACTTTGTTATTTCTAGTGTTAATTAAATTGCAAAGCTAATGACGCTTGAAATATTTGGCGCGAGTGAACATTTAGCACGATTGATCATTCAATCAAACAACGAATGAACACAATCATAATTTTTACAAAAATCAATCCCACCATGAGATTTCTCACTTCAGAAGAAATTAATCAAGCAAATGCGGAAGGGCGTGTGATGAAGTGCATCATACACGAACGCACGAATGTATCAGCCCCTCGTTACGACCACAAATGTATTGATCTTACATCAATATCCGCCATTATGTCTGTTCTTCATCCATGCCTTCCAAATTTTGATCCAGTAGGGTTCTTCACTTTCGGAAAGCCTAGTGACAAAACGGTGGTGGTTGCTCTGCGAACCTCTGATCAAAGAGATAGTCTTTATGCAAATGGCCGAGAGTTGGGTAATGATGGTTCATCAGTGCGTCCCAAACAGTACACAAATGGGGATCTACGAATTCGGTTGTTTCCATTCCATCCATCCACCAACACGCATAGAAGGGATGGTGATAGGCCAGGAGAAAGTCGTGTATTTCGCAACATGGGATTTGTGGTGAATGGGCATCAGTCTGTTGACGCGGGGCGAATGGAGAGGGGGCGAGAGCAAGAGGTTGCCGCGAGGGTTAGATTCAATAATGCAGACACGAGGGGGCGAGAGCAAGAGGTTGCTGCGAGGATTGGGTTGAATAATGCAGACACGGGGGGAAGAGGGCCGAATAATGCAAACAGGGAGGGAAACGAGATGAGTGAGGGGGAGAGGCCACAGGCCTTTGAAGGAGAGAAGGCCGTGAGCAGCGTGATTGGTTCCAAATTGAATGATTCAAGACAGGAGAATCAACAAGATGCAGATGAACTAACTCTCCTTCGTCAACAACTAGCAAAAGAGAGAGAGGAAAGAGAAAAGCTTCTACGACGTGTGAACGAATTGAGTAATAAAGAGAACAAACGCCCTGTACAATCTTCCCTCAAGACATCATCAAATGAAAACCATCCAGCCAAACACCCTCGTATTTCGCTACTGAATCCATTGACTCCGTTTACCTCATACCGACGTAGGTCGTTTCCAAGGTTTACAAATAACCTCGATACACCTCCACGTGGCAGTCACAACTCTCTTGACACTCATGCATCTGTCAACAGATCTGAAAAAGCAAAGTCAACTCAAGCCTTGGAGTCAACTAACATTGCCGATGACTCTAACAGTAACAAATCTTCTCCTCAAGATTCTCCCAAAAATGAGAAAACAACCGGCCTA
Organism: Cyclotella baltica; assembly: GCA_036939635.1. Classification (NCBI taxonomy): domain Eukaryota; phylum Bacillariophyta; class Thalassiosirophyceae; order Thalassiosirales; family Thalassiosiraceae; genus Cyclotella; species Cyclotella baltica. The sequence goes on from JALLAY010000951.1 coordinate 2,636, forward strand.
CCCTCGTCGAAATCACCACCACCATTGTTAGATAATTCTCTCATTGATCTCCCAAGGTGTTATCAGGCAGTGACGTCTCTTTGGTGTATGGGTGTTTGTTCAGTATTCATTGGTCATACGGTTCTCACGTTTTTGGCAAAGTTTGGATTCATGGAGGATGATGTAAGGCAATATAGTCGGAATCATGTGCTTTATGATCTTGTGGACCTTGAAAAAGAATACGAAAAGTCTCATGAAGCTCGTCACTTGAATGAGGAGCAATATCGTATCTACCAGCAACATGTTTTGGCATTGTCAAAGATTTTGAATGAATACAAGATAGATCATGACATCACAGACGACGACCAAGGCAACAACAACAACGATGCCCACAACAATAACAACGACAACGACAATCACGACGACAACAACCAATACGACAATCACGACGATCCAAACGACGAAGACTACGATCCAAACGACGAAGACTACGACGAAAACGACAAAGCCAATGATACAAACAACCAAGCCAACAATGCAAACAAAAGCAACCTTCAATTCCTTGCCGATTCAATCAAAACAGGACTAGTTGAGCTCAAAAAACAAAAGAAGCAGATTGGCAATGGAGAGCTCGTACAGTGTGGACACAAAATCAAGTTTGCATTCGACGACGAAGCAGCAACAGCAGAGTCGGAAGGAATCAATAACAAAATTAGGAAGAACTTCATCGACCAAAACAGAAAATTAGTTCAATGGTACAAACAGAATGAGCGCCACCCAAAGAAAAAGAACTCTGAGGGACTAGAAAAGATTTTAGGGAGCTATAGAATGGCTTCAAGAACGTATGTAAGCGCTTTTCTGCGAGAGCGACATGATAATATCAAAGGGTTTCAAGACGCATCTATGCGAGTTGCAGTTTACTACAAAAATGAAACGTTGCGCAAGAGCTTGCTAGATGGGCACAAAGGAGTAAAAATTGAAGAGTTGGTTGAGATGTTGGACAACTGAGTTGGTCACTACATACAGTATTTGTTTGGTTTCATATTTTCGATTCATTTACATAAGTTGGAGCGGTAGTACATTGAGCTTTCGTACTGGTGGATGTCATTTACAAACATATAGTTGATTGAACTTGCGTACATAAACACTTCATTTTCATAAAAGAGTTATCCTAAAATATATTTAGCCTTCTTCCCTCTTTACCTCACTATTAACTCAGCAGCAATCAATCCTCCCCATCCAACAGCATAGAATTGTCACAAGAACTCGACCATCTCGACACTATTGTCTTGTCCGAAGATGGTCCCAACGGAGGTGAGGAAGACGAAGGTCTTGTAGAGTTTGAGAAAGGCACATGGACTTGTTCAAAGTGCAAGGCAAAAAACTTCAATGATGGGAGTTACTGCACCAACATGGTTAACGGTAGGCAATGCATGGGAACTCGTTCCTTCGAACCCAAGACTTGGGCAGGATGTTTTGGGTCAATCAAGGTAGGTCATTAAACTTTCTTTACTATCTCGTTGTCAAACAAATATCTGACAACAACTGCTTTTCCTTAGAACAATGACTGGAAATGTGATACCTGCAGCGTTCCGAATCCAAAAAGCGCTGCTTCTTGCCTTGCCTGCGAAACAGAACGCAAAGTCGTGTAGGCTCGCTGGCAATTCGTCTGGAATATTTCGCGGTTAATGTATTTGAATGCTGCATGCTTTCCAGGTTAATGTATTTGAATGTTGCACGCTGTCCAGGTTATGTATTGAAATGTTGCACGCTGTGTAGATTTTGAAAAACAGCGCGATAAGAGCCAATGTTGTAGAATTGTAAGAGCTGATACTATAAAAGCACCTAAAGAAATCTCAGAATCGTTGCCTTGCGTCTCTTCACAACAAACAGGACATCACAGTTCTTCCAAAACCAAAGCATATTATCAATTGAACCGAGTTACCTTCGCAAGAAAGTGACCCGACATTCCGCTTGCAAATATTTCTGCTTTCGGCTGCTTCCAATGTACCAATGCATAGCAAAAGGTCTAAAATTTACGAAAAGTACCGGATTGGATAAAGGACCTGGGAGACATGGTCAACAGACAGCTCCCAATCCCATAAAATGACTCATTTATGGAGATTCGCTGAAGGAGATGAAGACCCCAAAACCCAGGAGAAGTTGAAAAAGACAACTGTGAATTTGAATTTAGGAATGGAGTAGGATGATTGATTCATGATGGTCACCTGCCAACCTGATATGTCTACTGTTGTCAAGTGTGCACAACATTTTGTAGGCTCAGCTCCCATTCCAAGTACCTGTATGTCAAACTAGACAATAGTTTCTACTTTTGGAATCAACTACAGTTCATAGACCTACCAAAATACATGATACCAATTCCATGAAAATCCAATCTCCATTCAAGGTCAAATACTTTCATGGGTTTCATGACCTCAGCACAGACTATTGCATACCCAAGCATGCATTGACTCTGATCTTGAGATGGAGATACAATAGGATATGTTGGTTTCAGGCATGATTTAGATGGCCAGTCTACCAATGAATGTTATCAAAGAATACATTCACATTTTCTTTTGTTTTATGTTAAGAAGACAATGACAAAAATTTGAATACCAGACAGGGGTGTGACTTCAGGTTTCTAGTATTGAACATTTGATTTGGGACTATTAGGCTCTATTATAAGTTTCTGACATGCACACATATACGTTTAAAAGGATATCTGACACAGCCATATTCTAACATATTTGGATGTGTTTTTTATGGTTCAGGACTGTTGGTGTTCTGGGCTCTAGTTACTAAGACTACTTGTATACTCTGCAAAAATTGGACTCACCTAACCCTCATACTAATTATGTGACTTTTTGCCCGCTGGTCTCAATGTTCTTTTGCAAAAGACTCTGAAAGATGGTGTTGTAAATCCAGAAGGTAAATAAGCAAAAAAACATTATGGTTTCTCAAAAAACTGGACTCTCACAAGCAGAATCCAATTTAGTGGCCCAGTCTTGAAAATTATTTTGAATTTCCCAGAAATGGAATCATTCATTTCATCAAACAATTAAACAAGGACTGAGGTGGTGTTGCAACAACGCTTGATTAGAACTTGGATGTAGATTTCTTGGGCTTTCTCCGAGATCAGAAGAAAGAGGCCAGAAACTTGTAATCTGTGCAATGTGACAAAAAGGATTAGATTTGAAAGGTGGGATGTATCAGAGAAAGAAACATTCAATAAAAAATCATCCAGAGGAAGAAGCATGCTGAAATGAAAATCATCATCATTGTCAATTCCCAAAGAAATCTAATTTGACAACACTCTGAACCTCCCTCAAAATTCATGTACTGTATTCCTCTGTGCATAAGCAACAGAGTATCTTTTAAAACTATGATTAGGATCTCTGTAACTACTACAGCCCCGGGTCGAACCACACATCATTTTAAACATCTGTTTAACGAGAATGAATTTATGGTATCACTTTCATTAGATGATGTGTCGTTGCCAAGCTCTGGGCCGGGTATCTTTAAGTGCTGTTTATACGCTGATGTAAATTTTGCTGCTTAAGCACCGAGGAATACGGTAGTCCTGTAAATTTTTAAACTAACGAATCAATTTGTTTAATTTGCATTGTGTAAAAAATATTCTAGTATCACTGTTTCTGTATCCATCAGGATTAGAGTAACTTGGTCTGATAAGCTGTAATAAAATTGCCAAAGAGAGAGATCAATTAGATTGGGTCTGAAAAACAGTACCTAATCGTAATTTGATGTCAAAGAAAAATTGGATTTTGTTTGATTGATTTACTTAAAAAGAAAAGGAGAAGCTCTCTTTATTTAAAATAAGGTTTCTAACAGGTTTGCATTTCTATTTATAGGTGAGTTTCATTTGCATGGCTTTAACAAGATTCATTTTGTGGTTTTGTACTAATTGCTAACAAAGAAAAGTTGCAAATGGACACAGTCAAAAGTGGAGCTTGTAGCTCAACTTTTTGGGTGTGGACAGACTTTTCCGGCAAAAATTGCATGAGTATGATACGCAATATGAAATACCTGCATTTATGAAATTAATGGTGACTTTCAAGGTTGAAGTTGAACTGAGTCCACTTCCTGATGGAAATTATTTCTCATCCAGCATCTGAACCACTCCACTAAACTTTGAATTGCTGAAATCTACCAATGTAATAAGCCAGTGCTCGAAAAAATGTTCCCCGACAAAAAAAAATGTTCCTCGACTTTGAAAACATCTTGCTTTTCCGTGCAAACTTTTCAGTTTGTCAACGAACAAGTGGTTTTCAATTTTAAAAAAATGAAGACTATGCGACAAAAGTAAGGAACGTGCGAGGGTTTTTAATGGCTCGGGCAAGCTCGGGCCCATTTTTTCAAACACTGGAAAGATGAGCATCAAGCCTGCCATTTTTAAATGCTAATTCAATCGGAAAATTACAAGAACATTGTTATGTAACTACAATAGTCTCTATGTAATTCAAGATTAAATTTCATGACCAGATCGACATTTCATATCATAGAGGTGCTGTGTCCTGCACGGGACAATGTGATGGAATTTGGGGCAGGATGGTCATTCCATATTGTTCCCCTCAATCTTAGTACATATCCAGGATGGGATGGATCATACATATACCTGTAACTATAAGTACATGGTTGGAATACAAAGTACGTACAGTAGTAAAACACTGGCAACATTTATCTTGGCCTTTGATGACATGTTTTGATGCTGCTGCGGTCACAATACAGCCAACAAATTGATTGTTCCTTCTCTTTGTGCCTCTTAAGCCCTTCTCTTTTGCTTATATAGTCACTTTCTTTCAACCACCGGTTAGCGCCATCAGCACGTTTGACTTTGAATGCATATGTTTGTGTCAAAAAAGGCATTTTCTGCAGTGAAATCCGGCAGATCTTCACAGATCCAGCACATTATCGTATAGTCATTCCATCCCAAATTGTTCTATCCCGTGAGGTCTTATCCCAGAATAATTCCAATTTGGTCAAATTCAGCGGGACAAGAATGGGACTCACATCTAGAATTTCATCTGTTTAAGTAGCTACAGAGTCTCGAATACTTCATGCTCTGTTGGGTACTACTGGCAAATAATTGCAGACTGAGACAAGGTTGTGTGTGGTGCCGAAACTCTGCGGGGTTACAGCTTGCTGGCTTTTGACCCACAACCCGTCAAAAACTGACTGCCTTTTTGCTAAAGGGTGGGGAGTGGAAAAACTTGCTGCTACTACTACTATATGAAACCCCACAAGAAACAAAGCATAAAAGATACAAGAATCTTCCTACAAACCTGCCACAGGAATCGTTACACAAATCATGACATGTCTACACAAACAGAGATTGTCACAAAAACCCTGACACTCTCCCCGCCAAATCCTGACGTTCCCACCAACTGATGTTTCCATGCATAATGTCTTGATGAAACAATGGGTCTTGAAATCTGTAATCTTCTGTCGACATCAAAGGTGCAGCAACAAACCACAATGTCTCACAATCCCCTATTTTTTGCTTCTCCAATCAATTGGATGCGTGATTTTTAGGAATTCCATTTTATCTAGATTTGCGGAATACCCTAAGATATTGTGTCCACAATTCTCTCACATTTTTTGAGAAATTGCGACAATCTCACATTTCACATTTTTTGTGACAAAAATATTGTGATTCTCACAAAATTGTGATTCTCACAAAAAATCTGAGATTCTCACAATTACTAAGATTCTCACAAAGCACAAGCACAAATATCTTTTCACAAAATCATTTCATGAAGAGTATCACAAAAATGTGAGAAATTTGTGAGACACAGCCTTCACACAGCAACAGATCCACCTTCACCATCTCCGTTCCAGCTGGCCGTCATGCCGTGACCATTGAAGTTGTTCCTATCTCGATGGGGTACGATAATGGTTACGACAACAAGCAGAAGCAGCAACATAACTTGGGTGAGGAGATGACGTAGGAGAGTAAGGACGGGTAGAGTGATTCTCTACATCTCCATTCACCAGCCAACATCCTCTCCTCTGTCTTTTGAAACAACAGCTGCAATAGAGACGGGTGGTGAGGAGATGAGAAAACAGTTTACCATGCCAGAAGTCTAGAATACAAGTCATTAATTTGGATTAAATTATTGTCAAAACAATAATTAATCATTTTCAAGGAATCAGCGACATTATTTTCTTTATTTACTTCGTTACTTCAATTAACTCGTCTACTTCGGCTGCCGCAGATCGCCGGTCGCTTCAACTCTCTTCACCTCATTCATGAATTCATGCTTTGTGAGAGGTTTGTGAGACGTTGATGACTTTCTCAAAAAGATTATAAGTGAACTTTGGTGAACTCACAATTATGATTCCAATTATTTTGTGAGGATCTCAAAAAATGTGAGAGGACACAAAAATTGTGAGAATCACTTGGAATCACAACAAATAATAGAAAACCTTGGCCCGTAGTTCACTGGACGAGCAACCAAAAAAATGGTTCTGGGAGGAAAGTTCTGTTTGTTGCAGTTGAGACGAAGGCGAGGTCGAGGAAAGTTTTCTGTTTGTTGTTTGTTGAAGACGATGTCCAACATGTGCCTGAATGGATGAAGGGAGCGTTGATTTGTGAGAGATTGAAAACAGATTAAATCGATTGTCAGGGAGGGGAGGGGAGGCTCGAATTTGAATGGTTTGGCTTGGTTGGTTGATTTTGGTCAACAGAACACACGGAACGGATGTGAAGCATGAGACCTGAGAATCGGGCGCAAATTCATGTCCCATGAAAATTTCAAAACCCCCAAGAATATTTTTCCCAACGCACGCCACCACAGGCCACCACCATGACAAGCGTCAATGATCACTCTTTCACTCTAACGGCAGCCCGCAAATGGCTGCAACTAAGCACATTACACGGCAGCGATCACACGCCTTTACGCCACAGTCATCACTATTCTATGCTGCTGCCTCTCATTTCAACCATACCTTATCCCTTATCCTATAGGCCATAGGCTTCCTAGCCAAGGAATAGCCGGCCCTGCCCCGCCCGGTGAACTGGCAATGATAGTGTTAACAGCAAGCCGCATAGCCAGCAATGCCACTTCCAGCCAAGAGACTCCTTCCAAATTCACATCCTCTCGTAGCCTTCACAGTGAAGAAAATGAAGAAAAAAGGGCAAAATAATAAAATCATTGACCATCGACACGGATCGTGGACAGCAGTTTCACGACATCAGAAAAACAAATGAAATCAAAGCTAAACCACGAATTCACTCAACGAACCCGGTGCTGCTGTTGGTGCAACAACACTGTCTAATGCTACGGATGTCACTGCTAACTACTCCCAAATAATAGATCGCCCCATAGGTCCACATTCAACACTACCATCGAGCCTACCGCACAATGCCATTCTTCCACCCGCCACCATCCTTTGAACCAATAGCATGTACAGCAACAAAGTCGAACTTTGCGTCCAGTAAATATCTACTCCTTATTTCATTTTAGCAGCATGCTCATCATTCAATAGAAAGACAAGTGCTTCAAAACAGGTGGCAGAGTTGGCCAGCTTTTTAAAACATTAGGAATATGACAATCAGATGTGGATGAATGACAATGAACCTCAGGTTGAATTAAGATGCGGCCTCGTGTTGTTTTTGAAATCGTTGCCATCATAACGCTCAGAGCAAAAAGTCAAACTCTGTGATCGAAGAAGACGGGATGATTCTAGCCAGCCTCAAACATCGGTTGGATATGGCATTTTCCACACTGGACAAACATGAAACAATTTTGTTTGTGTAGTTCGTAATTGTAGCGGACACATATTAGTTTAGCAACGTGCTCAACTGCTTCATTACAATAATTTACATTTGTTGCAAATGTTCATTTAGAGTACATAGTCGCATAATTGTAACTTGATCTAGGTGGCTTAATTGCTAATGGACTTCACGAAGGCAAAGCTTGAATAACATACAGATGATTAAAAAGTACTCCAAAAATATTTGCTAGATTATTTCTGCCTCTTGTCTCGTTTTCTTTCCAGTGTGTTGTTTGGCCTGTTGGCAATGTAATAAACTGAAAGATCTGTATTGCAGTAGTGTTGTCATGTCACGTTGTATTGTTTGTATGACTGAGTTGATTGTTTGTTGAATTGTAGTCGTCGTCTTTGTTGAATCATTGACATTTGGGTGGTGATGTGTTGATCATGAGCAGATGCCTCATTGACACTTTCACAGTCAATGGTTGACCCATATCCAAGAGAGAAGTCATATTGCAATTAAATTAACTGCAATTTGAATTAATCAATGATTTTCTTCATTTTCCAAAACTTATTACATCAATTTCCTTTCGGCTCCCAATGCAATAATCACCGTGAAGAAGGAAGGCTGTTGTTGTTGGTAGGGATGAGAGATGGAGCGAAGCCACTTGTCAACTTGACGCGTTTGATGTTTGGTTAAGATGAGGGAGGCATGGAGCAACAATCGCAGGAGCCGACTGCTGGCAACTTTGATGTAAACGGGTGTGACGTGTGACGTGCAGGTGGCGTATGGCCGGCCATGCGTAGCTGCTCTAATTGGTTGCGGTTTCTGGTGGCCGTGGGTGGTGGCATTCTTGTGTCGTTTGTATTCGTTTGTTTCAGCTGCGGGTTGGTCGTCTGAGTGAAAGTCAGATCACCAGCAATGGTGAAACTGCAGAAACTTCGTGAGTAATGATGACTGCCAATTGCATTGATAGTGCGTCAATTGGATTGGAAGGATGATACTGCTGGTGCTCCAAAAGATGTTATGGGACGTTTGTCGGTGATGGAAGTGGAAAGTGAAAGCGTAGTGCGTTGAGTTTGTGCATTTTTGTGAGCAAACACCAATAGTCAATAGTCAACAGAATTCCCGTGCACTTTGCTTCTTGGCGAAAGGCAAATAACGGTTAGACAGATTGATTGTGGAGTAAGTATATTGTTTCTGTGGGGGACCTCGCTTGATTAGATAGCGTTTTGGCCGGTGATTGTTGCCATGGTTTATGCCAGTTTATGCGGCGGGCCGTGTGGCTCTGAAGTCGATTTGACAGTTTCTTGGGGGTTGTGTTTTTTTTCTTGGGACACGAGCAGCTCATCTTACTCTTACCTTTAAAATATCTAGCTTCTTCTCATTTTATTTCATGTAAATGTTTAAAAATTATAGGTACTGATTTTCGCTCTCAGGTCTCATGCATCAAATGATATCACTCGGGGCTCACACAATGACATTTTTCTGATCAGAAACATTGATTTGGTTCTCACTCCCGGAAGCACAAGAATATTGAAGAATCAAGTGTGCATATTGATCAAAACTTAAGCTGCCCTTGCAGGGTCAACGGATGTGTCCTGTGGAAATCAAGTTGATGTCAAGAATACAAGCATCCTTATGTCTACCCTCAATAAGAATAAGAAGCACAACTCAATTGACATGTTTACTGTGAGGCTACGACTGCTGTAATTCTTAGTGAAGGAAAGGAGGACACAGATCAATATATTTCACCAAG
>JALLAY010000952.1:0-12103 GCA_036939635.1 Cyclotella baltica
TTTATGTTAATGATCTAATACAATGAAATCAGGCAATGACAAATGAGAATACCAGTGTATGATTCCAGGCTTCTCTTATCTTCCAAGTGTGAGCACTACTGTTCTGGTAGCTCTGACATACACAGATGTTCTTTGGGGCATGGGTCGTTCTGATCTCCCTCAACACATAGTTTGAGCAACACATTCTCAGTCAAAGTGAAACTTTACAACAAATCATTATAATAGTAAAAAATGACCGACGGAACAACACATCTCCTTTTATTGTAATTTAGTTCAATAGCATAGAAGGGCTAAATGCAACTTTCAGTCTCTTTTCATTGTTTCCCAGGCCTTCAAAACAATTCTACAACAAATAAACAATCAACATTTAATGTGGCTACGTGTGCATTTGTTGCAACAATAACTCTAGTTCTAATTCATTACTACCAAATTTCTGGCAATCGTGGAACTGGAACACCCTTCTTACCCAACCAATCAACCAAGTTGTACACCACAAAAATTGCTCCTGCTCCTATTCTGGAATAAGGATAACCATTCCATGACGATGGAGGGAAATAGGTATGAAACAATTCCCAAAGTTGCTGATGTTGTTGTATTTCATCATTGTCACCACCCACCATCAAACGATCTGGTATACCAAGAATTGCATTGGCAACAATACTCCCTGCAAGAGCAGTAGGTACAATACCATGTCCGGAAAACCCAGTATTAAACCAAACTCCTCCTGTAGTAACGTCCTTACAAAAATTGTTATCATAATCAGTGTCACGGCCAATAATCGGCATGGCATTTAATGCCACTGCCAATTTTCCACCCCAGATATGATCAAATTTTACATTGCTTAAGTGAGGGTAAACTTCAGTCAAAGCATTGCGTAACCTCCATGATATAAAGCTTGCAGGGAATATATATGTATCACACAAGGATCCAAATAAGAGTCTCCCATCATTCTTGTTGTTGTTTCGCCAATAGTTTAAGGCGAAATGATCATCTCCACACATTGGTGCAGCATTAGATCGTGAAGACAGCTGTGGACTTATTTTTGTTTGTCCTTTTGTATCTAATTCTGATATTACAGCTTTCGCAGCTTCCGTGCGAAGAGGGCATTTGTCGTATAATGGTTCTGAGGCGGCCATCCAAGTGTATATGGGTACAAACGAATTGGAGAGTCGTTTTGAAAGTCCAGATTCTGCTCCAGTACATAAGACTACATGATCGCAATAGATTACATGCCCTTCTTTTGTAGTCAGCGTATATTTTCCTTTGTGTATTGAATTTTCTATTTGATTCGTCTTTTCAAGTGTAGAAACTTTGACATTTTCATAGATCTTCACTCCCCAACGTTCCACTGCATTAGCTAGCCCAATTGTCAATGCAAATGGGTCGACACCTGCACAGGTTGGATCGTACTCACCCCATTTGTACAGTTTTCTATCACCATCATTCTCACTGATGCGTCCCATCATTCTGTCTACCTGCTGCGAAGTCAAAATAAAGCCATCATCTTCATCTCCTTCACCATCAGCTTCTTCGTCATCATGAATACTAGCCTCCACCGCACCACTTTCAACCCAACCACAATCAATCTCATACCTCTCAACAATATTCCTTAACCGCTCCAAAGCCTTATAGGTGGCATCATACAATTCTCTAACAATGGCTTTGGAATATCGAGGTGTAGTGTCGTGAATGCCTAATGTTGTTTGAATGCTTCGTAGGAGAACGGGTATGCTAGACACTTGACTGTCAGATTGGTAATCGTAGGCATTCTGTTTTAGGTTTTCGAGTGGTACTTGAAATCCGGGTACAGCCATACCTTCAATTGATTGGGATAGAAAGGCAAACTGAACAATAAATTACATTGTACTCAAAGCAAAAATCACGTTCTTCTCCTACCTTTAGCTCGTCCAGACGCCCCATTTCCAATCTCATGAGCTTCAAGCACAATAACTTCTGTATTTATTTTATTTCCTTTCATTGTACGATCCTTTGATGGTGGACCCGCCTCCTGACTTGATGGATTCTCCATCCTTTCCGCCAGACATAGAGCCGTGTGAAGCCCCGCCATGCCGCCGCCTACGATAACTATTCGTGAGTAATCTGGTGGTTCATTCAAGGTAGAATCGGATGCATTTCTCAGTCTGCATCCTTTATCAGCGCTTTGCTGTTGCATTTGCATGTCACGTTGCGAACTGTTCATCTTCCAATAAGACACATTGTCATCCTGCTTGGTATTTTCCCATGCTGTAATAACAGGATCACTAAGAGCTGTCGCTAGGAATAATATGCCCAGAATTGGTACTCTACTGCTGCCTGATGCCACTTTTGCAGATGTTGAAAATCTTGCACAGTTAGACCGTAATGAGGATGCTAATGTTTTGTGAATCCTGGTACGATGTGAATACATAAACATTCTTGCTGATGTTCCTAGTTGGATTTGGGTAGCCTTGTGTTTGTCTGAAATGCTTTGAGCGGAAGCCTGGCCACTGGATAATCCGAAGAGGTGTGCGGCGGCAGGCAGCAAGGTAGCCGAGAGGTCTGTGACGGTGGAGGAGGTAGATTGATGAAGATTGATGATGGATTTGGTTGACGGCGGTTGCTCTTGCGTGAGAAAGATTTTATAGCAAAGGTACTTATATTATTTGTTAAATAATAATTACCTTTTTAACCCTAAGAGTTTTACTCAGAGCGGGGCCGATCTCCTCTGCGCGCGTGTGGCGAGCGGAGGCGGGCGAGCGGCTGCGCGGCGTTACGGTTGTAAGGTACCGTTGTGCAAACAATAGCAACAACAGCGGCAATCAAAAGACAACTAAAAACTAATCACCATGGGCGAAGGAAAAGGCACAATCTTCCTCGGCCAAGACGAACGAACATGGGGCAAAGAAGGCACCGGTTGGGTCGACTACGACCCCTCCTACGAATGCACCGGCGGCTCCTCCGATCCCGCCGACAAACACTGCCCCCACACCCTCGCAGCCGCAGATGACATGGGACTCCCCCACTCCGGACGAGACGGCCGTCTCCTCCACGTTAATTTAGCCTCGTTTCGTGATCCATTGTGTCCCCGAACGCTAAAGTATATGTTTACCAAGGCTGTGCGGCCGAATGATTTACGCGTGAGGGTTCTTCAGCAGAATATTCCGGGGGAGGATGAGGACTGTTTGGAGGGGTATTGTCGAATGATGGCGGAATTACGGAAAGAGACGGGGGGTGGGGATACCTCCAAGGGAGGACCGGCTGGTGATGATTGTCCGCATAGAGATCAGGTGTTTATTCATCAGGTGCGTTGTTGGCAATGTTTAATTTATGTTCTTAATAGTCAGGTTGAACAAAAGCTTATCAAACATATTTATTACTTACGTCTTGCAACTTCCAACACAGATTCATGCTACTGAGGCTGCGGGGCCGACGTATGCTAGAGGTTTGATTGGGATTGATATGTTGAAGGCGTTTGAGGAGAAACAAATTAGTCAACAGGATTTTTGTATGAGTACTGAGTGAGTGGAACGTTATTTTGGATCAAGAGTTCAATTTTCATATGATCATTCTGAATTTCGTGTTGTTTCTTGCTGCTTACAGCTCACACATGGATTTCGAGCCAGAATGGGATGACCGAATGGTTGAAATGTGGGATTTGACAGAGAATGAGTACGCTGTGTTAAGCACATATGTTGCCAATATTGGTCAGTTCAGTTCAAGTTATCTTGAATATGCTTTTAGGGATATGCAACCTTAACATCATTGCCCATTACTTTCAGATCAACTTGGTCAAAACCTCAACGGAGCACATGAAGTGCCACACCTATGTATGGTCATTTTCACCAGTCAAGTTCGAACCCACGCAACCAAATGTGCACGCAACCTCCCCAAACCTAAACTAACCAATGCCATCTGGGGAGCAGGACTGAGCTTCAGTAAATGCCACGCAGAGCTCAAAGTACCCGTAGATCCTCACACTCCCGGTATTTTCGACGGAGAAGAGTTCAACAGAGCCGCCAGATTCTGGACCCATGGATATGATATCTACACTCCTCACCGTGTTTATGTTCTTCATGATTATCCTGGATCTCAGCACAATCCTAAAACAGCCAGTTGGGGACATGGGAAGTTTAGTCCGGAGGATATGAGAAAGGGTAATGCGAGATTGAAAACTATGTTGGATATGCCTGGGGGAGAATCGAATCCAGAGAAAGCTCTGGCTATGAAGCAATCAAAGTATGGCCTTGGTGACAGACGATCATTGTAAGTCACTTGATGTGAAAACATCCGCTAATATAATTCATTTCTCAGTTGATTTGATGCGTCGTTTTAATGAAGAGACGAACTGATCCAGTTCAGTGGTAAGTTACAACTCGGAAAAGCTAATTTCAGGAGCATGAAGTGAACACATATTTTTCTGTGTGCAGGAATTGACCTTCGCCATCAAAAGGTAACAATCGACGGAAAGAACAGATGTGGCAACATCCAATGGGTTCCGTTTGTAGAGCATCCAAAGGGAGTCAATTTCATCCCTCGGTATAACGACACAACTGAAGATCCCCTGGATGTCCCATATGACAAAACTAGCGTATGGTATGATCCGAAGGTAGATGGAATTGGAGCAGGTTTGGTATCGCGTGCAGTCATGACGGAAGAGAAGGAAGATCCTGCTCTTGTGGAGAAACGGAAAGCTGAAGAAGAAGAAGCACATGCGGCACACAAAAAAGAGGCAGAACAACTCGCGGGAGGTGATTTACACGAAGAGCACCAGGCACTATCTGAAGTCTTGCTTGCTCATGAAGCAGAAAAACCGCAATCCCCAGAAGTTGGGCATAGAGAAGTTATTTCAAATGCAGCCGCTGCCGCACTAAAAGCTGAGAAGATGGAGAATGAAGTTCATGTCTTCCCGCCACTTATTCGCGGGTCTAACAATGGCATACCGAAAGGGAGGTTTCACCTGGGTCCGATGAAATTTATGTCCAAGCATGGAGTGCAGCATTTGCCTATGCATATTCAACTTAGTATCTTGATTATGGTGATCGGTATTTGTGCTGCTGTTATTGTAACTACAGGGAGTCAGGGTAGGAGTGCAACGAAGTCAAAGAAGCGTGGCTGAGGTGTGGCTTATTTTCAGTAGCATGCATTTGATGTTAAAAATGTTTAATTTGATACTTTAGATGCATAGTATGGCAGTTTGGAACCCTAAACCCTATCTAAGCCAAATGAAAATTGTGTCGTAATCTGAGAAGATTTCTGGCCAGTCTTCTTCTATTGGCGCCCCATAGGGTTATCAGGGTTTATCATTACTGTACAATATGGAAGTTTTAATTTGGTGAAATCTATAAATAATGCATTTGGCTGAGTAAATTTATGTTTGGTAGTTCACACATTTTTGGGCCTACCACAAAACAGAGGGCTGTGAGTGCGGAGATTGAGAAGTCAGCCAGGCAGGGCACAAAATGGTCATAAAGTTGAAATGATTGACACTTGAAACCATCAACATTCTATGTGCAACAAATCAATTTCATTTTGACTTTTGCATGATCACTTCAGTTTTGCCTCACTACTCGTTCTCCCGTTTTCTCTTCTTACTGTGTTCGGCCACAGCCTTCATGATCTCTTTCATCAGTGGCAAAGATTCATGAAGTCTGGCAAAGGATTCTGACTGTGTGATTTCTGCGCCATGCTGAGCAATGAATTCCCTGGTGGCCTCTCGCACAAGTGAATTACCGTTCCCATCTGCAGCCAAGAACTCATCAACCACATTATCAACAGTGAAGGTTAGAGACTTTACATACCATTCTTCAGCTTCCTCCCTGAGTTCGCGAAAGCCATATTTTCGAGATGCTGCGAGGATTAACTGAGAGTAATTCTTCCATACTTCTGGTACTACAGATTGACCGTACAATGATGCAAGCATGATGCGAAATAGGGCTGGTTCTACATCTTCGACTATCATTGGATCTGTTTTGCTTGATGATTCACACATGACATACAAACTTTCCGACTGGGCTTTGATGATACATTTATGGGCTACCACCAACTCTCCTTTCACATTAAATGCAACATCAGAAGTCTCGTCATCCAAAAAAATCCCCATGTTACTGAAAATAGGATATTTGGGGGTGGTCCTATGAACGTAATTGTTGGCAGATAATCTCATATTAACTTTGATTGTCAAAGTCCCATCTCTGAGGTATTTAGATCGTTCTTCCACTAGCTTGGATCTTTTAATTAGTTCCCCTCCGTAACATTTCTGACCCAACTTTGCAAAAGTGTTCTCGACACCTGGTACTTCAATAGAAACAGTGTCAGATTCGCTTCCATCATTTTTCATCAAAATGATTTTAAACTCAAGTGTTACTGTATAGAGTGAGAGATTCGATAAAGCCGCACATACAGACCCGTCTCTTGAAGGGTATCCCCCTGGATAAACAAAGACATCCCACGTGTGTCCAAAACAATCAAAGGTAGGTGTACGGACTATTTCACCTACGGCATCCGGCAAATCGAGGAAATTATGAATGCATATAGTCTTGCTTGACCAACCGTTGAAGCCAGATGGGGCTGTTCCGATATGCAAGCATTCCATGATAACACTGCTGAGGTATGATGTGATGAGTTGCTTCCGTGGTCAGTTGCGAGTGCGAGCTTGGTTGAGTTTTGTTCATCATTCAGTGCTTCGCGGAGTCCTACATAAATGGCGCAACCATTCGCCGCAATTCAAGTATTAATTTGCTACTTTGCCACCAAGCCGCCATCTTCGAAAGAAACAACACAAGAAAACGCCAATTCTCCTCCTCACAATGCTGTGCCCTCCAAATAGGGGGCCTATTCGGTGTTTAATTATTCTTGCATAAAAGCAAAGAAGAAGTAGGAAAAATTCTCCGTTCCTATCAAATAGCGAATTATACCGAGAACCACAGTTACTCGATCTGCAGCGCGCAAACAGCTAGCAACACACCCACACCGACCATGGAAACTACCTCCAAACAAGTAACACCCGTACCAAACGAACCCCCAACACAGCAATCCACATGGAACGAATTTCTCTCAGCACTCCATGCTCCGCCTAATCAAGATTTTGATCCATTTTACTGGATATACCGCTTGGCGACCTCCTTCTTGGACCACGTGATGCCCTGTAGAGGAAGCAACGAGAAACGTCAAAAATTCAACGCAATACTTAATTTCTTACGACCCGTTGTTCCTTTAGTGGGAATGTCATTAGTTGGTTTATGCGGATGGGCTTATTTCTCAATATTTCGGTATAGTGTTGTCGGAACTAGATGGTGCAATGAATCCATGGATGGTTCGATTTGTCGATGGAGGATGGTTCATGATACACTAGTTGCATTCTTTCTAGTGAATATCCTCGGACACTATTTATGGTGCACATTTAAATCTCCTGGTGTTGTGATTGAATCATCGGCAAAGACAAATGTACCATTACAAAGCAACAAGTCCAATCGGGACATCATATATCATCCAGACCCAAACCCCTCTTTTTGCAAGAAATGCGAACGAATTCGACCACCTCGGGCACATCACTGCAAAATATGTAAATCTTGCATTTTGAAATACGATCATCATTGCCCATGGGTGAACAATTGCATCGGACTCCGTAATTATCGATCGTTTGTTCTGCTTATATTTTACATGTTGGCTGGTTGTACTTATGGAGTTTTCATGTTGGGAATAGAATTTTATACAATAATGAGACAGAGGATAGAATTGTATGGATGGAGCAGTGTTCGTGGTGGGGAGAATGGTACAGGTTTATTAGATTTACCTTTACCGTGGGTGTTATGGGGTGATTATTTGGAGAATGGATTTGTTGATCCGGATGTTGTGTTGAGAGCAGCGTTTCCGCTAATGTTCTTTGTTGGACTGATTATGTACTGGTTTTTGGGATATCATATGAGGATCATGATATACGGACTTACGTCGTTAGAGGAAATTAGCAAGCCTGAGTTTAAGACTGTCAATCCGTTTGACCTTGGGGCGAGAAACAATTTGAAGCAAATTATGGGAGAGAGTTGGATTCAACTTTTGATTCCCTTGCCCTTTAGTCCTCTGAAAAAAGATTGTAGACTTGACAAGAGTTAAAGTGTATGCACTACATACAGTACTACTATTACCTCATGTATGTTTAGGTGCATTTAGGTTTGATTTCAAACCAATCCAACACCGTAGCTGACTACCTAAGTAATCTCATTATGGCATGTTTTGTGTTGATCATCTTGACCCTAGAAAGGGTTCACCTCACCAAATATGAGCTGCAGTGCTCCAGCGCAAATGGATTTTAAGTCTTCATTAATACTTTCCAGGTTGCCTCATCCATTAGAATTAGAATTCCGGAGCCTTGAATCGAGAACCAAATAGAGAGACGAGCCAACACTTATCAATGCTATTGAGATCTTCTAAAACTCATTCTTTTGCAAAAAATATAGTGCCAAAGCAATGCGCACATCCCCCTGATAAAATTTAATACCGCAGTGATGGAGTTTTACGCTATCAGGTGCAATATTTTACCACATAGATTTGAAGTTGAGAAATAGTTATACTTCAAAGAGATTCACCAGGATTTTTGGGGTTATTTTTGGATGCTATTGTCACTGCTTTAAACACCATCAAAGTGGCTACCTGGTCTACTGCATGGAGACCATCCTCCTTTGTTTGCTAAAAAACTACAAGCAACTAACATGGTTGTTTTATCATTATTTGCCTGTTGGGTTGATTGTTCTATAATAGCATTTTTCTCTGTTTAAATCACACCATTGAGGTAAGACCTGAGATTGTTTTGCTTCTTTTCAATTGTGCTCGCATAGATCAACAATATGCAAGTTGACTATGGTGTTGTGGCATAGGTTCTGTGAGTTAAGAGAGAAGAAGATCAAGCAAATCGTTGTCAGCTCCCGATTGTTGTCCTTCCAAGAATGACCTCTTTCCCTACAGTTTGATGTGATATGACCTGTATTGCAAAGGGTCTTGTGGACAAATTAGACGATTCAATGAAGAAGAAGACACTTCTGAAGCCAAAAATTCAAGGTTATTGACCAACGCGAAGCCTCCGACCTATCAGGGAGGTTTGCAATTGATAGGTTTGATTATGCGGAAGTATTGTGCAAAAGGAATGGTTCTAATTCGACCGATAGGTGCTTTATTATGCGAGTGAGAAGGGCGGTTGGTTTTATTGCGGCGGACGCCATGGTTGAGGAGTTGAAGCGGATTGTGCTCGCTTATGACGTAGGAAATCGATACATTTTTATGAACACTTTTTTCAAAACAGGTGTCAAACTGAAAATAAACACTTTTTAACAGATAAAGTACTTGCTAAGAGGCCACAATCTCATTATGGTTTTCTAAGATGTGTACTACAACCATCTGAGCCTCTCTTTGCTCCATATGATGAGTATCGACCAAAACTTCCCCTTTCTTTTTAATTTGCTCGACAGACCTATCGCTACAGGCTTTATTGTGCTTGGAATGAACAAACTGGCATCCATAGTGGCAAATGTTCGAACATTCGGCTTGTGTAAACGTTCTGTGGAAAACACTGAGGAACCTGCCATTTTCTGGATCATGACGGCCGTTGTCACGACCTTGATCTCCATGGTCTTGACCACGACCGTCGTGGTTCTTGCCTTTCAAAATGGTCATGGCCTCTGTCAAGATTATCTCTCTTGCAGCCTACCTCGGAGATCGTTCTTGGATCTGGTCTGTGCTTAGTTCCTGACTCGTCACGAGGTGGAAAAACCTCAGGAACCCTTGCTTCCATGCAGCTTACAGCTCCATCCCAGTCATTTCTCAAATTGTCTTTAATGTGGTTCTTAGCATTAGCAATGTAAGGTGTGACCCTCATTGAAATAGACACATCATTATCAAAGACAGCCAGCACTCAATAAGCCATCTATAGTCTTGATATGTACTGTTCAAAAGAATAAGATTAATACTTGTTCAATTAAGCATCACCCCCAGTGCCTTCAGCCACATTCACAATCATCTGGGCCGAAATGAGATGCTTATTTGATCTGTACATGCATTTGTACTTCAGTACAATTGTGTCCCAGGTACCACAAGAGTGTCACAACTAAGATCTTGGGTCTTCGCCCACTTCCAGGCATTATAGTACCAACGGTGAATTAAGTGAGTCTATATCACACTAGTTCAAGGTCCCTGGTATAAACAGGGCAATCAAGCGGGAGTTGATAAATCTTCTCTTACTCACACTGGTTTCTAAAGAGCCATCCTACTGGTCTAGTGGGGCAGATTTCTACCTAGAGGGAATCATTGTTCACATATCTTTAAATTGAGATCCTTTTCAAAGGCTTCCTTCCAGTCCCACCATTCGAGGTCAGTCTTAATCTTGTGCACTTCAATCTCATTGGTTCCACTGTCCTGCATCTGCTTGCCATATGCATGCGAATTTGAGATCGAAGCAGTCATCACGACATTGGTGAAATCATTTGCCACCAGAGTAATGCTGCGTTTGTATTGATCATAAAACCAGTACAAGAATCCTTTGGGTATCTTCTTCGACAGAAGCCCTAACTTAGGTTAACTGGTGTTGCTGGGTACGATGACAGAGAAATCTTTAAATCCAGTGATGCCATGAATGTTGATGAGTGTGTTGGACTGTTGTTGGTGAATACCCACAAGCGGATCTGCTTGTCGGTGATGATATGTAGTCCTGTCTCTCGTTCCTAGTTAATGGTTGAAACTTGGGTCTGATATACCGTTCAAGTAAGCACGATGTCTATTTAACAGTGAAAATTGCGGGCTTATTCTACAGTACGTAATTGGGACTGAGCTGATGTACAGGTTCACTTCTGTTCTGAAGTGACACGGGAAATCACCTTTGGACCCATAAATTTTGTAACGTTACCGAAATAACGTTTGTTTGTCTTCTCGTCTAGCTTCGCTCACGTGAGATCACGTAAAACGAACAAACTGATAAAAAATTATATCAGATTGTTCGTCCATTTTGACTGATTCCTACGTAAGCTTAATATAATGTGTGTCATTAAAGTCATTATTGAAGCAACATTCACGCAACAATCTGTTATTTCTTAATTAAGGGTCTCACGGCAGGGGCCCGTTACGGATTTTTTCCACAGCAGAATTTTGTCCCCAACTGGGCCCAAAATCTGCACAGATCTGTGCACACAGATCAACACAGATCTCATTTTGCACATCAAAAAATCATGTCACCGAAGCGGCATGCATCAAGGTCACCATCGACAATGGGGATTAAGTACATCCTCAAACACCTGCCAGGCAGCAAGAAGCACCACTACTTGTTCTACGAGAGCCGCCTTTCTGCCAATGGCAACACTGTCACCATCGATGTCGCTACCGCACTGTGGCAGTGTGCATCAAACCACTCAGCTGACTTCCTCCGTGGCAATTTGACACCCTTGCTGTCCGAATGGATGAAGCTTTAGAACTAATTCTGCTCCGTCTGTGGTTGGAAGGATGTTCATTGTTTTCCATGGGTGGTTGAATCCCGACAAAGCCTACGAGGATGAACATCGTTGTCAGATGGCAGTCAGAACGGGCAAGGCTCTTATCTATTCACTGTCCAGGCAGCTTACAACAGCTAACTTGCAGCACAGATCCTTTAGTTTGTTATGTCACTCAATCAGCAGTTCCAAATCAATACCCATCCATGATGTTACTACTATTGGAGTTCATGAATAGAACTGCAATGTAAATCATCTTCATATTGTCATCCAGACTGACGAACATCACTTTGCCTTCCATTGATTCACTAATGTATCGGATTCGAATAGGGCACCACTCTTTGTTGGTAGTATCAACTTCTTTGAGAATGAAGCTTGGTTTGATTGAAAATGATGATGGCTTGGTTGTAGTTTGTTTCTTCTTTTCGATAGAGTAAACAAACAACAAACTGCTTTCCCTCGTATGAGACCGATTGAATGACATCAAAAGGAGACTCCCCGAACTTGGCATAAACTGGGCACTCGGCATTCCATCCTGTATTTGACATCATGAGCATTAGATGAAGTTGCATGCACTGATGAAAGAGATGTCTCCTGCTGTTCTTGTTTAAGGGTGAATTCAGCTTTGAAGGTGGTTGCCGTTGAAATATTACATTACC
>JALLAY010000953.1:0-12072 GCA_036939635.1 Cyclotella baltica
CAGATGAGCTATGATCTCAGTCCTTCTTTCAGTCTTACAGGTTTGAGACACTCTACTCTGTCACCCATCCTGCTGAGTGCTCTCTCACTCCAGTGAGGTATCAGAACCCCGAGGTAGACAGGTTGACAGGGTCAACTGTCCCCCATTGTTATAAACCGTGATAATGTGTCTTTGGCATGAGTGTAAATGTTAGTAATGTATTTATGACGGAGTCAACTTCAACTTACTTTAGAGGGGGGGAGAAGAATAGATTTTCTTCTCTTTGACACAACCTTGGTTCCTGCAGTTGAGAGAATATGAACGCTAGGACTCCACTGTGCAATAGTGTTTGACCATGTGATGGTATATGCGGATGTAGATGAGAAGGAATGTGTCCAAGGAAAGGTAAATTGTCCAGTTGGAGTCCTAACCAGAGAATTTATCCTAGCACAAGTGGACCAGTGCAAACTTTTCACAGACAAAGGGTTTACAAGGGTAGCGGCAAAAAGAAAATTTAGCTCTAGAGCCCACCTTCTGTATGTCAAACTTCAGAGTTCAGAGGGAAGGAGCTACAGATGCACTAGTTAGAGAGTAAAATATTGGATAAAGAAGTGCAAAATAATTTAATTAATGTAGCATGTCAGGGGCAAGGGTCAGACACAAGTATGGTTACAACAATTCCTCAGAACTAGAAAGAGCGGATATGAACTTGAATGTTTGGAAGTCCATCTTGTCATCAAAGCTGATCCATCATGAGCCACCTCGGAAGTCACGAGTGATGGTCAAGAAATTAAGTATTAATATTGACGAGGTTCAAGTTATGTCAAAATTAAAACAAGCGACTAGGAGAGTGGTGCGGAGAGCACAAGAAGAACTGAGAGAAGTTCAGAACAGAGATCCGAGTGTCACAGTACTATTGGGAGTGTCTAAAAATACTGCTGAGAATGTTGCAATGGCAGGAGGAGAACCTGATTGGCACAAGCACATGAAGAGGATGTTGAAAGATGAAAGAGACAGGAAGGTAAACAGGAAATTGACTGGAATAGTGAAGGTGCAGTATAAAAGCCTTTATTGGATAGAAGTTCCGGCAAGAGAGGGTATTATTCACACCACAAGAAGGAGCTCTATCAATACGATAATGATAAGGGAGTATTCAAGGCTTATAGCATGGTCCCCTCCCAGTTGAATTTTACAGACACCCCCATCTCAAAGTTCTCCACGAAGATACAGTTGAAGTACCAGTGGAAGGTATCAGAGAGCACTTTATGCTTATGACAGTGTGTCAACCCAAACCAATATGAAGAACATTTACAGACAAGAAAGAAAGGAGACATTTCTGTTGGAACGTGATAAGGGATACTTGCAACAGGCCTCAGTTGAAGATGGGAAATGCCAACTGGAATTCATTCAGTGTATCTAACAGGGATATGGGACAGACCTACTGTCAGAAGTCATGTAGGTATGGAACAATTGAGATGAGCAGAGCAGTGGATGAGAGGTAATCAAGACCTGGATCACTGTCCTTAAGCAAATAGACAAAGAGAGGGGGCTTATGAAGATCACAAAAATATTTTGAAAGAAGAGTTCTAGTCTGCATTTGAGAAGGTAGCTGAGCGAACTTTGTCTGCATCATCTGAACACTATACAATCTGGAAGTGTCTGTCTAGGGATGATGAGACATTAGAGTTGTAATTGTAAGCGTTCATTATGAGTATGTCTTTTGAATTTGGGTTTGTGTGTGAGAGATGGATCATTGCTTTACTAGAAGCATACTTCAATAATACTCTACTAAGAATGTTGTTTGCTAGGAGGACAATGTGGAATGCAGAGTTTGCAGGATTGAAAGAAAAGCAGCAAGGCAGCAGGAGAAACAGAATGACATCCGATCCTGTATCAAGAAACATGATGACCTTCAAATACAGATGATAAACAAGGGTAACAACCACCCTGTTTGCCACGGATCTCACAGAATGCTCCCTTTGCTAAGAAACATCTTGGCGGGAAAGTTCGGGTTACAAGTGTCAGTACTTAAGGCAAGAGAGGCAACAACAGAGCACCTCAGGCAATCCAAAAAACAGGACATAGAGTGTTGGAAACGTTGTATGGAAATAGGGTGGGGCATCCCAAGATTGCAGGAAAACTGCAAGGTAAAGGAGATGTTGCTCCACTCCACACATTATTAAGCAGTAGCATAATGGAGGCCCATGTAACATTATACATTTGCCTAAAATCATCGGTCCTTAGCTCATTGATCTGCAAAAGAAATGATGAATATGTCAATCATGTTAATCCATGGGCTGCACCATTGAGCAGTAGCATAATGGAGGCTCATGCAACATTATACGAGGGTATATGCCTAAAGTTACTGGTCTCTATCAATCTGCAAAAGATATGATGGACATGTCAATGATGTAAATGCATGGGCTACAACAACAAATATGCTTGGTAAGAGAGCATAACCCTTGACTGAATTGAATGATGCCTTTCAAAATTTTGATTTTGGCATGATCATTTTGCACCATGTTATTTTACTAGCATTTTCTGCTTCCTTGCGGAATATTGATCATGAATATTTCTCAAAAATCCAGAAACGACTTATCTATTTTGCTTGAGCAAACAGTTATTTTGTTTGAGCAAAGAATCATTGTGCTTGAGCTATGACCTGTGTACAATTCGGAGAATGCCATTACTTGTGAGTATCTAATCAATTTAACCACTCTCTTGTCTGAAACAGTGGGGTTTATACGGCCAAGAGCCATTCACGGATAAGGTCCTATAGTGTTTCTACATATTTGCGTGAATCAAAGGGCTGGAGTAAAGATTTACTTTATAGCCACTTATTATTGATTAATAAATTTACGATCAAGTAGGAGTCTAAAGTACCAAGATCAAAATGGGGAAAGGTACACCCAGGAGAGCCACAACCTTTCATAAATGGGCTACTCAAGTATTGTCTTGGAAGTCAGATGGAAAGAGACTTCAGGTTAAACCCAAAAATGGAAGGGAACATGACTCTTCATGACAACAAAGGAGTGGTATTGAGCATAATGAATCTGAAAGCTCACCAAGCGAATAAGGGACTTGGGTACCACATGGCAGTTGATACGAATCAGAAGACAGAGAGTGGTGAAAGACTCAAGAAGTAAAAAACGTGCACTGATGACCCAAGTGCATGCTTAGGACTTGATGAAGTGCATCAACTCTTGGTAACATGTCTGCTAAGTCAGACAAAATACGTGGAGATTCTTTGATGTACATGGCATTGATGTACAATATCCACCACAAAAAATTCACCCTATTGTCTCAAAATTAATTGCCACTGGGGTGCTGTCAACTTGCAAACCACGGAGAATGGTGCACCAGAAGGTAGTTTGGGATAAAGCGGAAGTAACATGCATGCAGCTCCCAACAAATCATTCAAGAATGAAGCACTACCTAGATCTAGTAGATGATTCAGCTGCGTTTGTAGATCATTCAGTGGGGGGCACAGCAATACAAACTAAATAAGGCAACGACACCATATACAGTGCACAAATTATACTAGAGGTCTATCCAGGTAGTTACACCTATTGTGAGGAATTGATGGGCTTATATAAGGCCATTAAGGATACTAATGAGGCTCATAACAATTGTAAAAGTAAAATGCCATTGAGATTGTAAGTCAATGATTGGCATAATTATAGCCGAGATTGGAGCTCAGGATAACTGATAGGCAGGCTGACATGAATATAGTGCTGGAGAAAAAGCAAATGATGGATGAGTTGGATATAGAGTTTAAGTTCGAGCATGTGCAAGGGGCGCAATGTGGAGTGTGACAAGATTGCAGATGCAAAAGTTTATTCTAAATAGACCTTGGGACCATTTGCACCATTGCCAGGCTCCTGGTGTATGCTTTGGATAGAAGCACACTGAATCATAGCATGATCTGATAGTTACAGCAATAAGAGACTTTCGTAACAGGATCCCTTCAAAGTATGGTTACACAGCTCAGAAGATGTCACTGGAGGTGACAAGTGAACTAGATCACAAGGCAATGGGCTCAGTTTGAAGCAAACAGAGGTGGTGCCAGCAAGCAATAACATCCAAAGTATTTTTTGGATGGCTACCAGTTGGTCACAACTGGAAGCATCATGGAACATATACTGATCTGTGCTCATGCTGTGGAGAGACAGATGAAACCTTTATTCATTTGTTGAAGTGCACAAATTAGGAGATAAAGGGCCATAAGGAGCAAATGTCTGATACATATCTAACTAAAATCTTTACGTACATTTATACATGGCTACTAGGCAGGAAATACAAATTGCATGGCCGGGAGAACATGAAGCCCCCTAGCAATGCTTGTAGCTAAGACTGTGCTCTGCTATTTGTATTCGTATTTACTTGGAAATAGTCCAGTATCGTTGTTTGTATCGATGAACCTGTTGATTCCCCGATATGTATTTTACAAAGGTTCTCTAACCAGCGTAAGAGATCCTGTTTCTTATCCCTTGGCCATCTTTCAATAACCCATGATGGATACTCAATTATAAAGTGATCAGTGCAAGATAGTAGTGTGTATTTGTTACGCTTGAAATCAAGTAAGCGGTCCATAATACTTCTCTCCTCTCTCGCCGTTATTACATTGGTGTTGTTGTGTAGTATATCATTGTGGGTGTTCCGGATTTTCTCAAAGTCCAGGCTCCTGTTATCATACTTACTGCCTGTTCCAGTGCATTCTTTCCTCTTGGTCTCTTCCCGTTTCTTAGTAGAGGAGGGCGCCAGTGGGTATGTAGGGTGTGTATCCACTCATTATGGTGAAGCCCTTTCAAAATTGATGAGTTGTCGAGATGCTATTGAGCCTCCGTTGCCTGGATGGTGTTTGCACAAGTAATTTCAAATGATGGATCGAGTGGGTCAATGTGACATGCTTGACATATCATTGTGACCATCTCATTGTAGTTATTGGATGGAATTCCATCTTTTACTAGTTGAGATTGAAATTCTTTGACTCCAGTTTTGAGTGCCTTCTTGCATTTTCTCATTTTGGCAGTGGTAGAGGTGAAGAAAGTCTTCTTCCTCTGTACCACAACATGGGCAGAGTGCTTCCTGTCCGAGCTTCCTCTTCTGTGATCCAACGTTCAACCAGTCATACATCATTTTTGATGTACGGATCAATCTCGAGAGTGAGAGTCGCCTCTTTGCTGTCCCAGTTCCACTCCAATTGACTTCGTTAAACTGGGTGTCTGTCCACTCAAAACGGCTGCAGATGTGTTCTGCTGTTTGTCGGAATGTTACTGCATTCTTTATTTGCGTTTTCATCTCTGTCGTGACTATGTGATTGCCAATGTAGAGTGTGGCTCGTGGACCTTCTAAAAGTGGTGGTTTTGTCAAGTTAAGCTCATTATTACGGAGGCATAATTTTGCCACTGCGTCACAATCAATATTGAGACGGACCAGTAAAGGGCGTTCTTCATATGGAGTATCATCTGCCTCATGGAGCAAATGCCTGATATAAATGGTAATCACAGTAGCCAGACTGAGATTACCACCAGCTGTTCATTCCTTAATGATAATTGTACTCCAGAGAATCCATCTATGAAGACCAAGAAATCACAGAACCCCAAATGTCATGAGCATTACAGAGGGCATTATAAAGCCAACATCAGATAGGTTTCGGGAATGGGCAAAAACAAAGAAGACACATGAGGCAAGAGATCTAGAGGGGGTATAGCACAGATGCTGTCACTAATATGGGATGTGTGGTCTGAATCAATCTGTGATAATCAGAATAGGAGTCTTCACAGGGAGAAACGCAGGAATGACACAGTCAGACAGTCATGCAAACCTTGGAGGAGTGACTCTGGCAATTTGTTGCAGACAATGCCAAAGTGCTGGCACTGAGGCATTATTTCTTGTCGCATAATTTAGGCTAGTTGACGTGATTAAATGAGAACATAGAGAGAGGCTGGCACAGTTGGAGATGTTAGATAATGCAAAGAGAATATGAGATAGAATACAAGCAGGGAATACAGGAACATAGAGTCATTAAGGATAGGTTTACAATAATAAGAGGAGATGGGAACAAGTTTATATTAATAGGGTACAAAGATGAAAAAAGGACAGGTGACCCAAATGAAGGAGTACACCAGTGTCAGCGGTTTACTTGCCAGGCAGTTTTTGGTTTCTTAGAATGGTGTAGCTGTAGCACTTGCCCGCTAGTGTCTACAGAACGTATTTAATTTAGTTAATAAATTTCAGTTATGTTATTATTATTAGTGTTGTATTTAGGTGAGGATCTGTACTGTAAGACCTTTTATTATCTGTATTCCTAAGAAACCAAGGAAATCAGTTGTGATTGCCAAAAAGCAAGGATGCTGAGATCCACCGAGGCGGCATCAAGCAAGAAGGAGGGGGTGAAGGCACGTCCCAACCTTTGAAAGACATTTTGGAGCCAAGGCGGTCACAAAACTTATGGATGTGTACAATGTAAAAATATGCACCAGGGCGAGCTTGAGATCAAGAATTGACAAGCCGAAGTGTAAATCATTTAGAGCATTGACAAAATCACTTTCTTTGAAAAATGGGAGATCATCAGTGAAGGAGAAACAGGGGCTTTCATACCCAGGACAGACTACAATGTGAGTGATCATTTCTCAAAGGATCCCTGTCCAATCGCATTTTTACTTCCTCTAGGCGATTCACGAGAACGATTCATTTGCTTGGGTGTGACGTTTGCACATGATTTACAAAAGGGCCCAATGTGTGAGTTCTAATCAATTTAATCACTATATGTTATGTAAGTAACCACATTATATTTCTTGAAAAGATGCAAACACGAATCAGATCCCATGGTGTTTTTGAAATTTGAAGTCGAGTTAAGGGCTTGACTAAATTCATTTTAGTGGAATCCCAAAGATATCGGACACAAAGGATACTTTTCAATGAAGAGCAAGGATGTCAAGAGGAGCTACCATATCTGACTTGAGACCTTTTCACATACAAACTAGTATAAAATCCCTTCTCCCATATATGTTGGCGTGTAATTAAGTTTTGGCATCCCATTTTGTGCTTTCATTTACCTTGTGCTGCTCACTAAACTACAATACAATAGTTTGCTCCTCTTCATGCTTTTTTGGATTGCATTTTTCTTAATAAGTAATCATAGTTGCATCCAAAAATAATTCATTTGAGCCATAAAATCCAGATACGTCACTCTGAGTGTGGTAGTAAACAAACATTCCCGTCGCTACAAATAAAGTGAAGGTACTAATGTAACTTTTCATTCTGAGGGGCAAGTGGAACATTTTCATTTCTGAAAGTTTTAACCATTTCATTGTGTGGCAAAGCAAGGAGTGGGCCAAAAGAAAATATCTCTCTTTAGCTCAGAGATAAATAATGAAGATAGATCAATACCTACCATTGATTTGGAAACTCTAACATGAAATTTTGGCATCAGCTATCAATTCATTTAAGCCATCGAAAGTACGTAGATTCGTCACTCTGGTCTTGTAAACCCCCATCCGGTCTGATTCAATAGCATTTCAAAGCCGGATTCCAGACCTCTTTCGTTTTTTACACAGAGAATCTCTTTGAGCCCGCCCGATTCAATTTCATTTCAATCGAACCACCAAATGACTGGTTCAGAATTGTCGTTAGAAATCGCACCGCAAATAATCAACGCGTTCATCTCACCACAAACAACAAAAAAGAGCCCCAATCAACCGGCAGTTGTTGCCACATAAGCAATGCATCCCAATCCCATGCCCACCCTCCCCCCACCACACCCAATGCCAATGCCAGACGAAACATCCTACCGAATACACCTGTAACCACCATCGCCATTAGCCACCAAAACCAACAATAATGGCCCGCACCGACCCCCCCATAAAACTAAAACGCTCCGTCCTCCGCCGCGTCGTCACGACCAAACTCGAAGCCCTCAAACGCGGGGACTTTTACGTCCGCAACCACCTAGGACCCGAATGCTACGATCCAATAGTCGCCGAAGCCAAGGCCTTTCTCGATTCGCCCACGTACGCCTCATACCGGCGGGGGGTGCCGCAGGATGTCCCGCCCCCTCCCTCTCTGAGTGAGGATTTTGATACCTTTGTTCAGATTATTGCGGCGTCGATATTAATTGATGCTAGTATGCGGGGTGAGAATGCTGGGGAGAGTGATCCGCGGTTTATTAAGAAGAAGAAGAAGTTGTTAACCAAGACGCTGAGGGGGGTGAAATTTATGGAATTTACGGGGCAGATTTGGAGGTTTGATTGTATGAAGCGGGGAATACCCGTTCCGGACGAAGAGGAGAGTGAGGAGGAGAGTTCAGAGTCCAACAGCTCCGATTTGGATGATTCCGATCGAGACGATACCAGCGTCACTTCTCACACTTCGGCGGATGGATTTTCAACCAGTGCCAGTAATTCCAAGAAACATCATCACGGGAGCTCGAGCGGGAGTCAGCGTAAAAAGCATAAAAAAGAAAAGAAGAAGTTAAAAAAGGAACGAAAGCATAAAAGGAGGGAGGAGAGGAGGAGAAAGAAGGAAGAAAAACGAAGAAAGAAATTAGAGGGGAAGAAGAAGAAGAAACGAAAGAGGGAGGATGCGATGGAAGAAGAGGGGGAGGATGAGGGGGAGAATGAAATTGTCGAAGAAGAACCACTGGTTAATGGCAAATCTGAGGAAAAACAGGAACAACCAGTGGAGACATTTGAAGATGAATCGCTGTATGAAATTGAACACGCCACAAAAGAGGAATTTGAAGCCTTTCGCGAAGATGTATTGAGTAAGATTCCTAATAAGGTCAAAAGAAGGTTTCGGGAGGGGGGATTCTCGAGATGGGGCAAGGATTGGCTGCCCGTTTTGGAGATTGGGCCTTTTGATGTGGAGCCTGGGCCAGTTAGAAGTATGTGGATGGACATGTTTCACAATGTGAGTTCTTAAATTTTATACCTTAATGATCATTTGTTGTTGGGTGCAAGAATTTATTTCTGTTGCCATGTCACATGCCACTCACATTTTAATTAATTTTTGTGCACATCTCTTGACCTAACAAAAACTATTCTATCTTATGCAATGGCATATTCTTTGCAGACTCGACAAAGCGGCCGTGAAATGACCAGACTAGTCTTTTGGTACGGAGTCAAATACGAAGACAGAGGCCAAGCCTACAGTTTCGTCCCATCCGCCAAAATAATTTCCTATGAAGAAGGTGAAAAAGAGGGACACTGCACCATGCCCAAAAAGATACAAGCAAAACTTGACAAAGGCATCAAGCTGACAAAGACCGAGGATCAGATCGAGCGGGGTCTGATGGAACTAATGTCAGATATGAAAAAAGACAAGAGTGAACGAATTCGGTGGATGATGCATTTTCAGGAAGATTATGAATTGGCCGAGTCCATGCCTGACCCAGAGCCGGAACCAGAGCCAGTGCCAGAACCGCCAGTGCAGGCTAAGCCCTCTGTTGAGGAGGATGTTGGTGTGGTGAAAATCAAACGCAAGCCTGGACGGCCAAAGAAATCTGAATCTCTAAAGAAAGCTGAACTACAGGATGTAGAAAAACCCATTAAACGAAAACCAGGCCGTCCGAAAAAATCAGAATCGGTAGCGGCGGCGGCAGCTCCAGCAGCAGCCACGGATGCACCAATCAAAAGAAAACCGGGGAGACCGAAGAAGTCCGAAGCTGAGAAAGCCAAAGCTAAAGAGGAAAAGGCAAAAGCCAAAGCACCTCCCAAACCGAAGAAGTTTGTGATTGTCGACGAAGATGATGATTACGCTTTAGAATCTGATGACGAGGAAGATGATAGAGACTATAATGATGACTCAAGCAATGACAGCAGTGTCAATGGCTCTGAAGATGCAGATGATGAGCTAAGCAACGGCAAACGCAAACGAAGAGCTTCAAACGACTCAGATAAGCCAACTAAAAAGTCCAAGTCGAACTTGTCAGAAGAAAATGAAAAAGAAGAACGTAGGCGTAAAGCTGCAGAGTATAGAGAAAAGAAACGCAGGGAGAAAGCAGAGGCGCTGGGGCTTGACTACGTTCCTGGAAAGAAAAAATCCAAGACCAAAATATTCGAGGAAGAGCAGAAGCGTTTCAGTGAGTGTGAAGATGTCTTTTTGCCTCTGATTGATGAACTAGAAAAGGCCAAAGAAGACCACAATGTCAAATCTGTTCTTAGAACAATTGAGAAAATAACTCTGGATGTGGAGATGTTGACTCCTCCATTCCTTCGAACATATCCACTTGGAATGCTAGTAAGAGATGTGCGTAAAGCATTTGAGACATCAGACCCAGAGGTCAAGGAACACTGCAAACGCCTGACTAACGAAATGAAAAGGGTGTACAATCATAAAGACAAAAATACTCCTGATGACTTTGTCCCAAAGAAGCGGGCAACAGAAATTTCCACTGAAAAGTCAGATGATGTGAAGAAAATCGAGCCAGCAATTGATGTTTCTATGACAGACGCTGCCAAGACAGAAGATACCACTGAGCCACCTATGGTTCGTCACCATGCTGATACTACGACATCTGCTACAATCACGACATCGTATCCTGATCAAGCTCTTCGCACCTCTGAAATTGTGACAACTGATCCTGTCAAAACTGACCCTGTCAAGTCTGAGCCTACTAGACCACCCAAAAAGACATTTTCCATCAAAGGCATGTTCGAAAAGCCAAAACCCATCCCCAAACCAAAAGTAACACCGGCTGTCATTATGTCTGGTCCAGTCTCTCCCAAACCGAAGTCACTTCCTGCTTGGGTCACAGGCCCATCAATGAAAATGAATGAGTTTCATGAACAACATGCCAAAGAAAGAAATCTTGCACTAGAGTTCTTGAACGATGCAGCATCTTCTATACCTTCGAACAAAATTGATCCCATGAGCATATCACAGTCATTGGAACTCGCAATTTTTGCAGAAACCAAACTACGAGGACGAGACTGGAATCAATATTGGGAAAAAGTCCATGATGTTGTGGCAATGATCTCGCCGGGAAAAACACAGCCCAATTCCATAATGCTTGGAATTGCTCGGGGGGACTATCAAGACCCATCCCAGTTGGTTACTCTTTCACGGAGAGAGATACATAGTTTGAATCAACAACGAGTAAAGAGTTTAATATGAGCAAGGTATATGCATGATTGGGTGGTAGGGATTGTTGCTAATTCAACTCCTTGCATTTATTTTCTTTCATATGAATATAAGTATATATTTTTGATAGTTACACAAAATCACTTCAGGGATTGTGATAAAGTAATATTTCCTAAGTATTAAAAATGCATTGGTAGTCATGCTACAAAATTGAATAAACGGAGACGGGTTCCATACTATTCCCACGTAGAAAAATGGATGAAGATGGCACCCGATGATTTTCATTGATTCTTGATAATTATTTTAAAGGTAATAACATTACAAGACATACATTTTACCTGGTGGACGTTTTTTAGCCAGTGGACGTTTTTTTTCAGTTTCGTAGCTAGATATTTCGCAGGATGTTGTCCAAATACACATATGTATGTAGCAGTAGTCCTCAGAGAGAGTGAAATTATTGAAGAAGAGGAGGAGGGTGAAGAAAATATCCCTGCATAGCCCAACTCCTTTCGATTGGTATGGGTAAGCACTTTACCCCTACTACAATCGGTAAGGGTTGGTTGGTGGCCTAAATAATCAAGAGAAGCATAAAAGTGGGTTAAACAGGATCTTAAACTGGATTGAGTACTGCACTGCATTTGTTGACATTAATTCAGTTGCACTATTGATCCCAGTGCTCTCAACCCATCACCAAAAATACAGGATTTAAAAAGGCACTCTGATCTCAATGCTCTCGATTTTTCAAAATGGTCAGCTTGAGAGAGACCTAACCTTGAGCTATTCAAAGAGGACAATTGCACTTATATTGTTTGCCTAGAGAGAACAAAAGTACCGTACGGCTAATTAATGTGTTGATGTGTTTCTTGTGTTTGTCCCAGAGTGGCAACTAATTTGTTATCAGACGCGTGACATTAAGAAATATCATGCGCTCAACAGAACACTACGGCATATTACATAGAGGTCTGCCCCGTAAACGGGAATTGGGAAACCCGCTCCGGGAATCGGGAC
>JALLAY010000954.1:0-12115 GCA_036939635.1 Cyclotella baltica
ATTTTTGGGAAAACCTCCTCATGGATATGACAGTGGGAACAACCAAAAATCGAAACCATCAATTCGAAACCATCAATTGATTTAGACCGCCGTCAAGAGGGCGGTTCGCTCTATGGTCAATAGATCAATTGAAATGATGTGGAGGGCGATCGGTCGGATCATCGTTTTTACTGTATGTTTTACTTTGAATGCAAAACAAAAATTTTCTGCCAGAATCCTAATAATAGCTGGATTATTTATGTTTGCACAACTTAATCATTACTTTTTTCATCTGAATATGATTTTGTTGTCCCCCTTCTTATGGATGGAACTAAATTATCCTTTCATCTCTTGGCAGTCTTCTTTGTATTTTTATCTTGTTGCTTTTTCACGGTAAGGTTAGTAGAAACTTGTGTCGAAGGAGCATTGATGCCCAAAGTTGCACAAAAAGCACATAGGGGATGTGGTTTTTTGCCCTCTTTGTTGAATTTTTCTTTCATTTTATGAACAGTAAGAACATCTTCACAATTACCACAGTAACAACATAAATTTATATTCCAAGAATTGCTACATTGGTGGAGGGAGACAAGCTCCTGGATTAGTTTGCATGGTAATAGGTACTTGTATTCTAATTGGAGCTGTCAAGATGCGATGTTTGGTTAAAATGAGTGGACAATAAAACTAAAATAAGAGTACTGGAAGATGTGCCTACAAAATAAATAGACTTAACAATTGCAAATTACCATTTGAACTTTCAACTTTGTTAACAATTGCAACTGCATGGTTGAATGCCCATAATGGGATATTAAAAGGACCCAACAGGTACTAATATTTCCATATGACCTGTGTGTGATGTGAGATGAATCATCTATATGTACCCCCTTATCCCCTCTCATATTGCTCCAAGGGTGCATGCAATACAGAATACAGAACTGCATTATGGAGAGCCCCAACACCACCAAGTGACAAGCCGTGACTGAGAAGGAATCAAACCAGATAACAGCGCAGGCGCATAAGTCTTGAATAATTAGTTTACAACCGGCACCACATCGAACTCATTGTTCAGACAGATTCTTCTGTACTCTTTCATTTTTCCATGCTTTAGCTTCAGCTGTTGTGCAATGTTGAAGAAAGTAAAACTCTTGTTACAAAATATAATTCAGATGAATATGTTATGTTCATTATTTTCACTTATTGTATCAATTGTATGCTCAAACTCTTAGCTGGGAATGTCAAGGACATGTCACGTGACATGTCACATCGTGTCATCTGTCCCCTCCACATTGATTGAACCCCCAAATGACATGGCATCGTGACTGGATGCCATGGTTCTGGGAGCTGAGTTACTCGTCATTTGATGTCACAAGCAGTTTTAGCTTGCTGGGGAGATCTGCTGACAGGCTCTGTGGGTTTATTGTCCTCCCTGCTGTTAGGAGGTTGAATAGTTAAATGCATGTAAAGCTTCCTTGAAATAAATTAAAACACATTGTTGATGTGATGTAAACCATTGAACATACGTGAATAAAATGTAAGATGACCTTAAAGTGAGTGTGAGCCTATTGATTCTTTGCTCGTGTCACCAAGTCAGTGATATTTCCATGTCATGAAGAAGTCCATATGACGTGACGACAACATGACATATGTGATATGTCATATGACATGTCGAGGTGTGTCATATGACATGTCTTTTGAGATGAAACACTGATGACGGCGACAAGTGACATTACCAGCTAAGTTCAAACTATTGTTCTTGCAATTTTCAACCTCTTTTTCTGAATCAAATCCTGCTTATTTCACCAAAAGGTATGTTTATTGGTTCTCAATACCAATAAAACACACATCCAAGAGAAGTAAGGATATCTTTTTCTAGTGTCGAGTTAAAGTTTACCCTAATAATGATCTAAACACACTCATTAGTTTAGAGATGTCTTCAGTGTGACATTTTTGGCCGTGGTCCTAGATAGCAATGTATCTGTCAACAATTGTCTTTTTCTGGATACCTGATAACTCTGGCAATTGGAACAAAAATAAGAATAAAAGTAAAATGTGCACAACAAGATCTACAACTATTTTGTAGATATGGGTGGCTTACTGCCTAGAGTAAAAACTGCACTTTGTACCATTGAATAAAGTGAGAATCAACTGCATAGGCCCTGAATGTGAGAGAATTTTTATGGATTGTTATTGGCATATTCATCGACTTTTTGTGCAAAGCCCAGTATTTGAATGAGCTTTTATGAACTTAAAAAGGATTTTTGACAAGATAAGGCTTTCTTAGGAAAAGTGAAAATTGTTTTTGAAGTCATCACAATAAAGCATAGTGATGCCAATGGAATTTTGCTACAACAGTTTAGCAAGCTACAATCATGTGAATATACAGACCCGTCTTAATTTACATAGACCAAATAAATTCAGATTCTGATCATTTATAGTTCTTCTGTCAATGCAATATCTGTATGAGAATGCAAATTTCAATTGTCTAGGCTACTTCTTAGTCAGTCAACATTTGCTCAAAATTGTAGCAAGTTTATCAGCTCATTTGCACATTTGTGTACCTTAAGCTACACTTTTTGTACAATCACAGATAGGGAATTATTATTATCAATACTAAATGGAATATCTCATTTATCTTGCGGTTATTTGGCAAAGCTTTCTTTAGAACTAAGTCCATGAATCAAAATGCCAGCTGCAACAGGCAAACTCAGTGAATCAACATCGTCATTGGTCATGCTAATTCTGATCCGATAGTCAGCCTCTTTCACAACCGCCTTTCGGATTCCATTGCCTTCATTTCCAAGAATACAAACCCAAGACGAATTTTGTTGCTTGCTCGTAA
Source organism: Cyclotella baltica (assembly GCA_036939635.1). Classification (NCBI taxonomy): domain Eukaryota; phylum Bacillariophyta; class Thalassiosirophyceae; order Thalassiosirales; family Thalassiosiraceae; genus Cyclotella; species Cyclotella baltica. Next base: position 2,816 of record JALLAY010000954.1, read on the forward strand.
TGGATTCAAGTGACACAAGTGGAGGCATTGATTCACTGTCTATTGTATTGTCGTCATCAACTACAGCGGCAAAACTCTGCACTTTCATTTCATCGCTCAACCACCTCAAAACAGCAGGCAAACCACCATCACCTGCATCATTTATTTTTAAACCTTTTCTCAATTCAGCCACACGAATGGTAGGAACTGTCACGACATGACCCATGCTCACACGTACGGACTGCCTATACCACGCATCACACGAGTCATCACTTAATATGATTGCATCTACACCAAAGGCTGCAGCGGTACGGATGATGGAACCCATATTAGAAGTGTTAGATATAGCATCTAATGCTATAATCCTTTTTGGTTTTTTCATAGTTGATTGCCTTTCAGATTTGCTACTGCTTACCAATTCTTTCATCCACTGAAACGCATTATTGAATTTTGGGACAACTCCACACACCATGGCACCCCTTGACATGGGAAATCCAACTATTTCTGAAAGTGCATCATCCGTCCCAACAATGATTTTGAATGGACATGATTTGTCGTCTTGGATGCACCTAAATTTTTTCACTTCATCTAGGAGACACACGGGTTGATCAAAGAAGGTGGCAGGTTTACATAACATCGAAATTATCTGGACAGGAGGTGACTTTAGATGGCTGCAACTTTCATCCGTTGAGACTGCCTCGTCATCAGGTTTGGTATTTTGTGATGCATTCAATATTGACTTGGCACATTTTTGAATCATCAGACGAACGGATTCTGTCCCTTCTGCAATAAAATGCCTGGTGCTGTTTGTTTCAGTTTCCCCATTGCAATCAGTGGTTTGCTGTTTCGGAGATTCTTTCAAATCAAAGAATGGCTCAATCCAAGAAGCTATGCGATCAAGTCTATCTACTTCTCCTCCAGTGTCCAAAGGATTGCATGTCTGGTCTGATTGTTTTGTTTCATCGCAGTCTCCTTTCGTTCTGCATTTTGTTGCATTACAAGAGTCTCGGTCTCTTCTCTGACGAATCTTACGAACATCATCTGCAGTGATATAAATTGCATATTCCTCTCGTCCATCAAACCAGCTGCTGTCGAATGATGGAAGTGTATGGGATGCGTCGATTGTGTTTTCTTGTTGCAGCTCTAGAAGCCGACGGCGTTCTTGTTTGGCTTGATATTTGGCTCGTTTAATGGCGTGAACGGTGGGGCCATGTGCTTGTTTACGTTTGTGGTCTGGCATGATCTCTTAACAGCAAAAGTACTTAGTCCAAACGGCAACTTAGATCTTTGTGGGTGCAGGAGTGCAGTCTCGACATGTGTTGTTTTCTTTGCATCAACTCCAACATCTTCTCTTCGCTCTCTTTTGCGATCTCCTTTAACAACTCTGTCGTTGTGAAGCGCAGCGACAGTGGATGGTTGTGGGGGTGTGGCGCTCTAGTGTCGCGGCTGACGGCGTTGGTGGGTCGGGGTGGTGGCGGCCTTGCAAAGGTGCAGCAGTTGTGGGGGGCATATAATTTTGGTAAGCGATATATTTGAAAGATCATTTGCTTACGAATAAAATTGCTACTTGTAGCTATTTATGTTCAAAAAGCGCTCGAAAAAATGGGGAGAATCATGCCCCCTATATTTTTGAGCATTGTGGAAGTGTGAAATTTCTGAACTGAAATGCTGAGGCTTATTTGTTTTCACTTCTTCGCTAGAGAGAGGCTCATTTTGGCCTAAGTGAACAAATCGAATGACGTCTTGTGCTCCAAACCTCTCCAAACCGAAGAAAAATTTTGTTGAGAGGATTGAGGAACACAACAACTTCCATGATCATTGTTATCATTCAGTTCAACGATGAACGGAACCTGGCGATAAAATCCTGTGTCGAGACAAACGAGAGCACATGCACCGCCGACGATGGAACTATAAAAGCTGAAGGTGCCGTAGTTTCCACAGTTAGCTTGTCCTCCTCAAAACAAATAAATTAGCCTGACAATCGCGATGGTTTCATCACTACACATAATGATGGGGATCACCTCCATGAACATTCCGCTAGCCTTTGTGGCCGCTGCTATTAATCCTGTATCGATGTCCTTCTGTCATCGTTCGATTAGCAAGTCTAGTTCCTGGTTTAAGTATGCAGGACAGCGAACGAGGAGTTTACATGCATCGGTTGCACCCAGGTTGCCTCGAGCTGCTGGAAGAGAAGGAGCCGAGGACAATGATGCAATTCACAGCAATAGCTTTCTTCGTCCGGGTGAAAACACAGTTATACCACCAGGTTTTATAGATGGAGATCAACACCATGTTTTAACAGAGACAGTTCCGAATGAGGTAGCGTTAGAGTTGGAACCAAAAAGTAAAGACGTTACGCCAGAACAGTCAGAACAAGCGCTGCAAACACGGCAGATTAATGATAATATTACAATCATTGGAATATCTGCATTTCTTTCACTAGCAGTTGGAGCATTAATAAAATATTCGCCTCCTGGATGCTGGAGGTATTATTTGGCTGGGGGGATCTGCGCCAGTACTAGTCATGCTATTACTACTCCCATAGATGTTGTCAAGGTAAGATTTTTTTCTGTTCACAAGAGAGTTCTTCTACAGTAATTTCTACTGCAGCTGCTTTGCGTGTACTCTGTCCTCTTTTTATCTCAAACTGTCATATTCTGTTGTTTATTAGACGCGTCAACAGGTAGATCCTTCACTGCAGGAAAAAAGCATGTGGCAAGCCACTCTTGAAATAGTCAAAATAGGAGGCCCGTTTGCTTTATTAGCAGGACTAGGCCCCACGTTCATTGGATATCTGATTGAAGGAGGTGTAAAATTTGGAATTTATGAAGCAACCAAACCTGTAACACAGAGAATTGTATCTTCGATTGCTACGTTCTTTTCTTATCCTGCTCTAGACTCAAGAATACTATCTTTACTCCTGTGCGGATTCTTATCTGGAACTGCAGCGTCGTTAATGCTGTCTCCCATGGAGGCATTACGAATTCGCATGGTAAGTGATGAAGAGTTTATGGATAAAAATTGGATAGATGCAGGTGCGACAATGATGAGGAAGGAGGGCATACAGAGTTTATTGAAAGGCCTTCCTGCCATGATTTGGAAACAAGTTCCTTACACCATGACAAAGAATGCATCATTTGACTTATTCACTACGTGGTTGTATGGTGCGTGGAGAGCCATGGGGCATGCTGTGACAGCAAATGTTGGAATTGCAATCCCTTTAGTATCTGCACTTGCAGCAGCTGTCTTATCTTGCATTTCTAGCCACCCTGGTGATGTTTTGTTAAGTCTAGTCAATGCCCATGAGGGTTCTAAAAGGACGAGGGATTTTGCAAAAGATATATTGAATGGAAAAGATGGCATCCGTGGTTTCTTTGTAGGGATCAAACCTCGATTTTTACATGTGTTAATGATTGTGACAGTACAATTGATGATTTATGACTTTGTCAAAAGGTTGGTGGGGATAGCAGCTACAGGGATGGGCTAAGAGTGAAATCAAGTACGTAATGTTTTGCTGATGATATTGGTGGTGAGAATATTTCTCCAATAGTTTAACACCAGATGCTATCTAGTAAACATAATTTCAAAATAATGTTAGTGACATTGGATGGGGGAAATTGGTTCCTTTACTTGACCTCCGCCTTCCTCTGCATATAGTGAATTTGACTTCCAGTATTCACAATGCTCTTTCAAATCAATTTTGTCCCGAATGATTTCACACGTGGAATGCGCATGAAATTTGGTCTGGAGTACTAGCATTTCATATCAGTTTTAGAAGTTGATCATGACTGCCGAAGAGAGAATTTTAGATCATTTTGATTTTGAACAACTAAGCTGAATCGAGTGAGTTGTTATTAGCAACTATTTTGCTTATAAGTTTATTATCAAAATACAACAGTCACCATCTTGTTAACTCTGCATACCTTGTAATGTAATACAATTCTTGACCACTACTTTTAGCTGCATACTAAAACTGTCGCCAATTCAATTCTGCTATCTAGCCCTACCCATCTTCTTCTGTATCAAAATCTCCAGTTTCTATTATTTAATAAGTACAAGCTAATGTTCTGTTGATTGTTACTTTTGCAAATTCGATTTTACTTTGATCTAACAATAACAAGGAAGATTCTTGGAAAAACAAAGACAAAATTGTTGATAACTACGGATTCGCAGGATTCATTTGTCTGTTTGTGAGTTCTGATGGAAGAGAGAAGCAGCTGACAAACATAATAATAATAACGAGCTAGTGGTTGCATCAGCTACAATGTACCATGTCATGCTATTTTGTGTCACCTAGCCAGGGAGGCCTGAAAAGATGATGTTTTGTTGATTTGCTTTTTTCAGTTCTTGTTTTTTGTTCTGATGGGTTCCGTGCATTTCAAATCAATTCACAGAACCTATTGATTGGTGCCAAAAACTCTGAGATGTGATTTACTTGAATTGGATTTAACGAGGTTCATTGCTCTTGAGGAGACATAAATGTCAAACAACTCCACCAATCCAATCTCATGTGCATGTAGGGGAACTTAAGGAATTCAATTGGTAGATTTGTTTGATATAATGTCAACTTCAATGACAATGTTGCAAGTTAAAAAGAACATATCTCCCAAGACTGGAGATAAACAATCAGTGATCAATAACCTCACTCATCTCTTCGTATACTAGATGCTTGTTGTGTCACAGCCAAAGCAAGTCATCAGAAGACATCACTGCTGAATGTATGATTGGTGGCATTGTGACAAAGTGGGGTTTTGGTCAGAAGAAGGGATTTCTACAGAAGGCACAGTCAACTGGATGACCATAATTATAAACAAAATAGGTATGGTTGGTAACATTCAAATGCAACATGGACATGGGTATGAACAAAGAATGTATGAATGATAAAAAATGGAGCTGTCGACCAAAGTGCTAAGAGTTTGATTGACTTGGGAACTGAGTGAAAGGGGTGTATGGTTTGAAAATGAAGATCCTATATTTTGAAAGAAAGAACATAAATGTGTCAAGGATAGCTGTGGAAATAGGTTAAGGCATGTTGTAAGAAGTTTAGAATGCTGATAACTTGGATGATGGTATGAATACGAGGTATCAAAAAAAGTGTTGGTTGGATGTACAGTTGTGCGGCAAGCAAGGATGGCTCAGAGGCATAGATAGAAGATGATGCAACAATTGTCATTAAGTAGGACTGTACTATTCACAACTACATAATCAGATCATTGGTACTGCCCAATATCTCCACGTCAATATATGTCCAATAATCTAATCTAATCATCATCTAATCATGTTCAACCAGATTTGTTTAGAGATTTCTGGAGGATGTCAAGGTGTCCATTCCCAGCTTTGATGACATAGTTAATGTATTGAAGAAAGTTAAACCCAAACACACAGCAGAGCGTGAACTCTTCGCGATGAATATATATAATGCTACTGTAAATATTAAATATTAACAGGTTTAAATGCCTGATCACAAACAGTTCAATCTCATAAATGATTCACCATCAGGATACTGCAACCAATTCTCCTTTGACCATTGCACACCCACCCTTTCACCCTCCACACAATGTAATTGAAAAGTATGCCTCGCCTGCAAAGAATAATTTGGTAAACTCAAATGATCCAATTCACCCGTAAAAGCCAACAGATCACCAGCCTTACACGGGACAGGAATAAAACCAACATCATACAACCCACTAGACATTGAATCTAGAGAATTTTCCGGAAGCTTCCCATCCCACGGTGCCTCCTTCCCCTCTTGCAATTGACGAAAAATCATTTGAGGCTGTGAGGCATCACCGTCATCACCACCGTAAACCAAGGCACCACCAAAATGCTTTGGATTTCTAACAAACTGCCTCCGAACACTCTCACAATGACTCCCAGGACGTACCCACAAACATCCATTCTCCATCGTGGCATCATCCAACGCCAACCACAACCCCACACAAGTCTGTCGTGGAGTTGTATATAAAAACGATGAATCTTGATGAGAAGTTACTTCTCCCCCTATCCTGGGTTGTTTGAAAATGTACATTGATTGTGGAACGATGGCATCCTCCCATCCTAGTTCGGATAATAAATTTATAACTTTGGATGATTTCGTGTAGCGCTGAAATGGACCGGGGGTGGTGTGCATCCCGTGCCCTGCCTTGTTTAATGCAGCTATTTTATTCTCGATATATTGTGGTTTTAATCCATTTTCGTCCATTGCATCTTTTTCCGCAAAGTAATGAATTTTGGAAGCAGAGTCGAGGAAGTAATCGGACCTTCCTTGGGCTTCAATTTGTTTTTCATCGGTTCGAAACACGTGAGTTGATTGATTGGGGTTCCATTGCTCTTGTACCAGTTGATGCATGTGTGATTTCATGGATTGGACTTCATCGGGAGGAGAGAAGGATTCGATTAGGACGAATCCGTGTTTGTCAAAGAATTGACAGCGGGAAGTTGGGTAGGATGGAGTTGTGGTGGGGAGTGTCGTGGGCCCACGAACCCAGGATGTGTAGGTTGTGGATGAAGCGGGGGGTACCTGGCTTCGAAGCTGGTTTAGTATCTCGTCTCGCTTGGATAGTTCCATGTCCATTGTATTCTGCTGATGAGGGTTGCGATGAAAGTTTCAGGTTGGTAGATTCGCCCTTCGAATCAAGGCCCTGCGGTTTGAAAATAACTTTGTTCGGTTTTTCAGCAGGCTTGATCATCATCATCAAAAATCAAGTCGTCGAAAAAGACGTGACAAACAAGCAATGCAAGCAACAACCAACCAAAATCAAAGGCACAAACAATTGACGAGCAACGAGCAGTGNTTCGGTTTTACAGCCAGCTTATAATCACCATCATCAAGAGTCATCAAGAATAAGAATAGTCAAGAATCAAGTCGTCGATAAAGACGGCAAGTGATGGCGGGCATGGGACAAGCAAGCATGCTGCAAGCAACAATCAACAAAATCAACGGCAACAACAATCCGAGCAACGAGCAGTGTCAGCGTACGATATTTATTTCAACAGTACCTTATTTCTTTACGACGGCAAAAGGAGCGGGTATTATGGCAAGGCAAGCGACGGAAATAACGAACAACGAATAACGACATGTATGTTCATGTGAGTTCATGTGTTAAAAAGCCGTCAAAAAATGAATATTATTTTACCTTTTACGTTGTGTATCGTTTTAGATAATATCTGTACCATTGCTTAGTAATTGGTACGATAATAAGGTATCGAAAGGTAATATTTGAGTGCTTAAAAAGCCACACAATGACACAACTTGACACAACCAACAATCCATCATCGAAGATATCAAAGATCAAATCACAAGATCGAAGAAGCTAATTAAACATTCTACTACAATGTCGGTCAAAAGAGTGTCGTCCCTAGATGATCTTCTCGCCCGATGCACCGTGGCAAACGAGCAAAATCTAAGCCAATCGGCCACCATCCAACCAGAGCAAATAGCCACCTGCCTCGGCCTAAGTTTTGCATGTGACACCACCAACTGCGAACTAAACAACCTTCTACCAATCTACACCCACTTACTTAAGGACCTACGCGAAAATCCAGAAACAAGCCCCTTCGTTCGAATTCTCAACAGTTCAAACCGCCATCATGCTCCCGTCGATGCTTCGATCGCTCTGCTTTATTTCATAGAGTTCCCATCCATGGTACAAAAGACCCGAGCCAGCGTTTCGAACCTAGCCGAATGCAACGTCAATGAGAAATTCAACTGCTCCGACCTAGTTTATGAAATTGCCAAGAATACGACACTACTGAATTGGTGTCGGGGGGCATTGGCATCGTCGGAGGAGCAACATGCGTTGTTTTGGCTAGTTGCATTAATATTCTTGATTCAATCAATTGTGTGGAGAAGAGTCATGCCAGAAAGTATATCAAATCTCATTTGCTTCGTTTGAAGAGGGGCTGTTCGCATGAGGAAATTGTTGAGGGGTTTAAGTTGTTGAGGTCCGATTTGGCCAGTGTTGTCTCGAGAGATGACGTACTAAGGGATGTGAGTTCAGTGCCAAGTTTTTCACCGTTATATTTTCATTATCAATTGCTTTTGTAATTTCAATTGAACTTACCTGACATGAATTCATACTAAAACGTGCTATGTAAACCCTTGTCAGGCTTCTGTGAATGCAATATTATTTCAGATGCACACTCTCGTCACTCTGTTCGGCGACGATAAGGCAATGCATATAATGCAGGCATCTCAGAACAAGGAAGCATTTGAGGCGGGACTGTCCAAACACCGGACCTCTTTCAGTGAAGAGGAGTATCAAATGTTTCGTTTCATGCTAATGTCTGAGAATCAATCATTGGCAGAACAGTTTTCTTCTACCCAAGCTGTCAGAAGTAAAAAGCCCTTGGGGGAGTTTAATGCATGTGCTAGGTCAGGCTGTAGCAATGAAGGCACCAAACGATGCGACAGTTGCAAAATTGCTCAGTATTGCTCGAGAGAATGCCAAGTTGCCGATTGGAGAGCGCGGCATAAGCAGATGTGCAAGAAAGTCACTCTTCCGAAAGAAGCATCAAGCAAAGCTATCAAGTCAGCCAGATCAATTGCAAGCCCTGCACTACGTAATCAGGACGAATTTCTCCAAGAACACCCACAATTTGATTACCGCATTGTTTTGCCAACGGGTACTCAAGACTGTGGAGTTATCTTTGCCCATCCGATGGGGAAATTCATGTTCAAAATGTGGCGGCAGAAAGCTCCGGAGTCGCTGTATGTATTTCGAATGTATGAGCTGCTGGTTGAGAACCATCCGGATAAGGAGCAAATTATTCGTAAGCAACTGAGCGATGAATATGGTGTTGATCCGGTTAGCGAAAATGCAAGACAAACGACAACAATCACACATTAAACAGTGATGTCTTCTGATGGCTGGCTTTGGCTGTGACACAATAAACATCTAGGATATCAAGAGATGAGTGAGGTTATTGATCACTGATTGAGTTGGTGTCTGGATCTCAAAGCTTGTAGACAGTGGTCTGTGATCTGTGAATTTCTGTATCATTTCATTTGTGGTGTTGTGGCTTGTTAATTGGGGAAAGATTGTTTAAGAAATTCTGGATTTAATTAGAATTTACGACCCAATTCAGACAAAATAGGGCTACAGGAATACAACTATAACTCAAAATTAAAGCCCTAATTTAAAGTAATGATGATAGATAGACAGTAGAGGATACATAAAACACATTATTAGTTTTTTCTACCAACTTTACCCTTGCCAGATCACTAGAAGTTATCTTTTTTAAAATTTAGATAAGTAGATTTAAGTTCTACGTATGTCTTCTAAATAAATCAACACGGGCGAAGTATGGGAATCTTATTGA
>JALLAY010000955.1:0-12091 GCA_036939635.1 Cyclotella baltica
TATATTTAAAGTAATGCACAATAGAACTCATTGCTTCTCATTTGTGAAGGGGATTGGATTAATTAAGGTAACAAATATTTGAAACGAAGCAATGATCAATGATTGATCTTTCTCAGATTGGCCACGCAATTTAACCGAGAAGGACTTTGAAGTCAAATGTACAATGTACAGCACCTACCCAAAGTAGAGTTTTGAGAGCCGTCAAAAATTGATAGGTATCCAAAGGTATTTACTAACAAAAGTTTTTGATTCTACCATGAGAATATTCTATGTATACTTAGAAGTATATATTATAAGTAGTATTTTAAATCACGAGAGGAGCCACATACCTCATTGCTTGAAGCAAACTCAAACAGACTCAAACAAAAGCAAAATCGAAGCCCGCGCCGCGCTAAAAAGGTAACAACCTGCAACAACACGAGATGTCGAGATGATCGATGGTTGAGTTGCTTGTGCAAGACATTTTCAGATATCGTCATTTAACATGGGAGACTGCACAATAAATTTACTGATCGAAAGCGTCCTACTGTCCAAATCAAACGCGGTCAGAACCGAGGACGAATTTCATCTCATTTCATCCTCCCACACACTCTCAGCCGACTCCACTCTTGTTGATTTGACATCCCTTCTTGATGAATCATTAAAGGCCAAAACTGAGAATGTAAATGTCCCAGTCTCGCAACTTTTATCATCAATATGCATCGTTGATGCTTCTTATCACCCGGCTAAGAATATCACAAATATCATTCGTGATCATCCTGATACATCGGGACCAAAGAGTAAAACATTGCAGAGTATGGGATGGTTCCCCTCTGCAAAATTGATTATTCTTTCACTGAACACAAGTAATGGTAACGAAGAGGCAAGAGAAAAACGAGAGACAGAATTATTAAACAAATTTGTAGAGTGGCAGAGCCGCCATGTGTTGCAAGAGGAAGAATTTGGGTATAATCTTCCTACGCCGGCAGTAAAAGAGAGTGAATCAATTGGTGTGCAATGGACCGGAGCTGGTAGTGCAGATGCGAATGATACAAAGTTGAAACCTACCGACATATTTAATGCAGTGCAGAGTAGATTTGATAACGAGCAGCCGCACCAGCAAACTAGTGGTCAAGATCAAAAGAATAGCCAAAAGAAGAAACAAAAGAGAACTGAACAACAAAGACACAAGAGACTTGACAATATCATCAATAATCTGGGCAAGAAAAAGAAAACATCCGTTCAGGTTCGCAATATGCTCATAAAATCACGATCTGTGGGAGATAAGAAGCTAAGAATGGAAGATCGGTTCCATTTAGAGATTGTACTCGTTGATGACACCAACAATAATGCTAGCAAAGAGCCAAATGGAAGCAGCGACTATCGTTTCTTTTCAAGACAAACCACCGTTGGTCGTGTTGCAGATAGTGTGGCATCTTCTCTTGGCAATGAAAAGGCTGCCGAATTTTTATGTCAAGTGGAATGTTCCAATTCAAAGAAATATAAACGCCTTCCGAACACAATATCATTGCATGATGCACACCGTGAGGGGTGGTTAAACGATTTTGATGTAGTGTTGATTCGGATGTATATGCTTGCTGGTAATGATGGTGACATAAATGGGCCCAGTAAAAGTGTTTTGGATGCAGAAAGTGATGGAGAGAGTGCAAGTGGTGACGATATGGAAGTTGATGCCATTAAAAACGAAAGAGACAGTGCCCAAGACACCCATTCTGTTGGCGCAGCAAAAGATGCAATATCTGATCACATTGACAATTCACCAGAACAAGATCCCGATCAAATCAAACTGCAAGAAAAAATAAAGTTGGTGTTCCAGATGGCAGATGCTGGAGAGATAGCTAACAAAAGCATGAACAACAAAGTAGTCAAAAAGAAGAAGGCACCATCAAAACAAGTTCAAAATATGCTAATGAAGTCCAAAGCCAAGGGCAATACAAAGGTCAAACAAGAAGATCGAGTGTATTTGGAAGTTATTGTGTTTCATGATGACAGTGATGAAGTTGTTGCTTCGTCCCTTTCATCTTCATATTGTTTCTTTGACAAACGGATGGAGATAAGAACTATCATTGAATCCCTCGACTTACCAAAGTCAATAATCCTAGATGATGAAGCCGAGTTCATTGTTCAACTTTCACAGTCCAGTGAAGGTAGCTCATTCCAAAAGCTACCTACAGATACGACGCTATCTATTGCCATGGCAGTTAAGCTGTTAGACAACTTTGATCGTGTGATTATACGACTTTCATTAAGGAAAGATGGTGATGCTGCACAGATTGTCTCTTTCAAAAATTCCAGATAACATTGGGACATCATTCTCTAAATTAATAGTGAAGGTAAAAATAAAAACAAGATCATTTTAACTCTTTCCCACTCTGGAACTCATTTTCAATACCAATATGAGTGCCACCATATCTCCGCTTATACTTGGTGATTCCAATTATCTATCACCTCTCTGCATACTCTCAAGGACATGAACTTGATTTTCAGGTCATGAAAATGCAACTAGGACAACATACCCATCCACAAGGAAAGTATAATTTCAATGTGTTTGATCTGGAGAGAATGTAGGTACTTTTCATATTGTGGCTCGTAGTTGGTAGATTTTCATGTTACCAAGCAACAATAATATCAACTCTCCAAAGAAAAGTTAAATGCAGCAGAAGTTGTGTTGTAATGACAATGATACTTACTAAACTTTTTATACTCTGGGAGGTATTTATAGGGTTTTAAACCTTACTAGACACTAAACTTTGGTGTGAAACTTAGGTCATAAGTGTAAGCTCCATCCACCTAAGTTTAGGCAGGTCATAGGTATGCCTCTGAGGTCATTACAGACACAGAGGAATTAATACAGAGTCACTTGAAGTCATCAAGAAGGACCTGCTGCTTGACACATCACTTCATGCCCTTCGCTTCTCTCGATGCCACCCGCAACCAACCAATTAGCCATCAAACACACCGAAAGGCTGACAACAAACCAATTCGATGACCACAACAGCAGCTAAGAAACCAGCCTCAACAGTTAACATTTGTTCATATTTTGGCACTGTTAGCTATTAATTGGAATCAGAGGCACAGGGTTTATTGTTGAATTTTGTGGTGTGTCATATCACATAGCAAATCTTACAAAGAATGAAGCAAAAGAACTGTATTCAGGTTCAATCAAATTTGTGTTTCTTAGTGCTTTCTTTTCATGACGGCCATACATAACACAACACGACCTACTTGTTATATTATGTGAAGAATTTATTTTTTAGTACATTGAATAATTAGTAGTTGCTCTGGTTCTACTACTGTTGCTAGTAACCAAATATAGTACCCATTAATTGCTCACTGTCATCCTCACAAGACCCATCTACTGCCCAAAAATAGGTAACAAAAGTTTCCAAAATTTACCAAAGTTAATAATGTGCCTAAGTTTATAATATCTTCAAAAGATATAAGTTTGAAAACCCTACTGGGTATCCAGACTGTTTTAATTGTGCTTGTTAGGAAACTGTCCACATGGAAGAAGTTTAACGGACCAACTCTCTATGACTTTGTCCAGTATTTCATGGAGCTGCTCCCACTTTCCTTGGATGAGAGAATTGCAAAAACACTTGCTAATGAGGCAATCAAAAATTCAGAAGCTGTCATGCTTGATTACTCTCTAGCCTTGGAACCATCTTCTTGTATTACTCTTGTTTCAATTGGTTTTTTATTAAAGTATTAGGTGCCTTTGATGGATAAGGTATATTGTATCAATTTAGGAGGTACCTGAAGAGATGTGTAAATGTAAATGTTGATAGGAAATCAAATGGGAATTGTTCTCAATAGGTAAACTATTACCTTGTAAATAAATGACAAGACCCATGAAAATAGAGAAACTCATAGAATTCAATGTTAACATTACTGAAGGTGGTGGTGCACAATACCAAATACCAACAGAGAACACGGCAATGCTATCCATTTTCTGGTGATGCACATCATCAGGAGGTGACTCAAAGATTGTTGAGGGCCCATACTTGTCATGCATTTTTTGTATGCCTTCACGGCACTCAACAAACATGTGAAGGCGCCTCTGTTGAGTTTTAGTGTGTTGGTTTGTTTATACCTACCTTAAGAGCCAAAGTCACTTTCCCAGTTGTTCATGTGTGAATCCTAGCTGGATTGCTGTGCTAGTTCATCTAAGCTGCTTGTATGGATAGGTACACTAGATCATTACTTAATGAAATGACAATACAAGCAATTACTAGAGTGGTTGACTTCTGTAAGTAAACAGGTCCTCATATCAAACAATAAAACAAGTCAATTAAATAATAAAACAAGTCATTGAACTCATGCCAAACTGCCCAATGGCCTAATGCGGTTGCTAAACTTAGTACACCTTCATGAAAGCTGGCATCTCCTGAATGAATGACTTCTTATCAATTCCCTTTTTGACTTTGCGCAAGATCGCAAGTTCCTCAGCCTGAATCATCTTCTCAATGCCCTTGTGATCAGCATATTCTCCTGCCAACATCTTTGTTTTCAATGCTTTAATCTTGTGAAGTTTATAAGATTCTTTTTTCAATTCATTGTGGTCCATCTCGGCTGTAGTCTTTTTCTTTAGCTGGTCAAATGTGATTCCAGTGGGACAAATCTCATCCCAGGTAGCACAGGAAGTTGGTGTATAGGTTGTCATATCATAACAAGTTTGTTCCTCACAGCACAGTGTGCTACAATACCCGGAAATATTCTCCTCTGGCACTGCTCCACACTTCTCTTCTCCTTCAGGGCATGGACAACCTCCATCAGCAATTGACTTGCACTCTTCCGGTTGAGGGTAAAAATCATCGCTGTAGCAGAGTTCTTCATTATCTGCGCAGCAGAATTCAGGCTCGGTACAGTAGCCAGCATAACCCCAATCGAGATTAGCTCCGCACTTCTCTTCTCCTTCGAGGCATGGACATCCACCAGCTGCAATATCGGCACAAGTTTGAGTACCCGTTTCATAATCATAACACTCTTCTTGTTCGTCTGTGCAGCATTCATCAACACACCATCCTGGGCTGTCCCATTCTGGCAAGGCATGACATTTGACCTGATCTCCGGAGCAAGGACAGCCACCGTCAGCAATTGCCTTGCATTCTGTCGGGTTGCTCGAATCATCATAACAAACCTCTTCGCCATCGGCACAACAAAGAGGGGTACAATAACCGGGCCAATAATCAGTACCACCACATCTTTCCTCTCCTGCAGGGCAAGGACACCCGCCATCGGATAAGGCACTACAACCAGTCGCAGACCAATTTTCATCGTAGCACGTTTCTTCATCGTCGGCACAGCAAATCTCGGTACACCATCCTGGCATGTTATACTGAGAATCAGCACCACACTTGGTTTGCCCTTCGGGGCAAGGACATCCCCCATCCTCAATCTTTGCACAACCGGTCTGTGTCCAATTCTCATCATAGCAAGCTTCCTCATAAGCAGCACAACAGAGCTCAGGCTCAGTACACCAACCAATGTGATTATAGGGATCACACTTCTCTTGACCTGCAGGACAAGGACAGCCTCCATTTGCATAAGGCTCACACCCACTCACGTTACCATTGTCATCGTAGCAGGTCTCTTCATTAGCCCAGTCGCATTCACTTCCATCGGGTGATGGGAAGACAGGGGAGTAACGCAGAGCATTGGCAGGCTGAAGACGTTTCTGTTTAGCAGCCATTTCGCGCTTGGTGTTGAAGTGACGAGCTTTCAAGTAAGCCTGCAAAGGGGGTTATGGACGAAGCAAACGTTTCGAAAGAAAATAAGCATTGGTTGAGACAATAAGCCGCGAAGATTTATTCATGACACATACCATTTTAGCATATTGTTCATGATCAACAATGCTTCCGTTCGACGAAGCAGCTGCTGCCGCCAGAGTCAAGAAGGGAAGGATAAATTTCATATTGCAGAGATTCGGGTTTTGTACTTTAGTTTGCAATCGAAATCAATGTGATGGTAATGATACTATTTTGTTTTGTGACACGAGATGCGGCGACCGAGACATACCAATAATCAAGATCAAAGCCAGACATCGCCATTGTTCGTTCATTCGTCCAATCTGATCAATTGGAGATGATGTTGCTAGGGTAATTGAAATATATGTCGAGAATTATAAAGTAGATATTTAAATTCTCTTTTGGAGTATAAAATGTTGATAAAAATATATTCAAATATATTGAAGAATATTTTCTTGTAGTTCTAATTAAAGATTTTGGTCTTGTATTTCAAAAAACTGTCAAATGACATAAAGAAAGGTTTTTTCGGGAAACCGGGTAGGTGTACTTACCTACTATCTATGTAAAGATATGTGATAGATATAGCTTAAGTAGTAGTCATTACGTATGCCAGTACCTTAATTTGTGTTTTGAGTTTGTGGGGTTTGTGCGATCTCAACATGGCATCCCTTGTTAGGGCCATTTCAGGATCTCTCAGCTAGCCATTCTTGTAACCCGAGCATGTCCATTGAGGTTAGAGATACCCTTCATTTTTGATTTATTGTCATGTGGGGTAAAGCTTTCCTCAGTCCTCAGTCACACCACAAATAGAGCTCTAAACATAGGTATAATTCTTAAAAATATTACTTTGGTCATACTTTTTGTCCCTTATCCTCTTCACTTCCGTCATTCGAATAATCAGCTTCCTCATCCCTTGATGCAGAGCTCTCCGCTTTGGCTTAGTAGATTGCTCCCACATCCGCTAGCTGATCATCAGTTCCGTCAGAATCATCACCTACGATTTGAGCCAGCCATAAATGAAGATCTCACCACCCAGGCCAGAGCATGATGTCAGGAATCATAACTCACCTATGATGATCCCAAGCCATTTGGTGTGAAACGAGTGGTCCATTTGATCTCCTGGTCGTTGTTTTTATGATTGTTATCACAAATCACACTCACATCCTCATGTTCCAGATTGATTTTGTGGCAGTTTCTCAGGAGGTTTGGGACTTGTTTTTGTCACCAGAGAATATTGTGGAGGAAATTCCAAATGAGGAGTGTCATTTTTTGGTAGACGATTGGAATCATAGTGATCAGACCAGAAAGCGGAGTTTGGAGAAGAGAGGAGAATCCTTGATGAGAAACACTCCAACCTAATAGGAGGGATAGAAACAACAAGAGCCACAATGGAAGTTGTACATTTAGAAAACTTTTTGGAGGTGTTTGAGGTATCTTGGAAGGTGCCCTAACTTTTGTAGACACACAACAAGATCTTGAATGGCATGCCATTTCAGTTTGGTGCATGCTCCTTTATTACCCAGCAACAACTTCTGGCACCAAACTAGCTCAAAACCACAAATTGTTCGCCACCTTCACCCAATCAGAGTGTACATCATACCTTTTTACTTCACAATCACCACCATCTCTTCCGCATCTACTTCCATCATCACCTTCCTACTGATGTTCAAAACTACAATCCTCCTCTACTCAACAACTCATTTTTCACCCAATGATGGTTTCTTTGATCCACCCTCGCTTGGGGCCGGTTCACCTCCAACCACAACGGGCGCCCTCATATCTCTTCCAGAACAGGGTGAATCAACATCACAGCACCCTTCACAATCTTGTTTGCTAAACGCGGTGTTATGGAATCAGATGAACATCCAAAGATACATTTTTCATTCTTATTCACCGTTCCTTGTCAGCAAAACAACACACAGTTATCTTTTGTTCGTTGCTACTGTACCATGCCCGATTTTATGTGGATAGCTGACGGATTGAGCCCATCGACATCGATAGATAACTTTTTAATTGATTTTGAATCCATCCTGTTGATATTGAGCATTTCATCAACAAAACAGAATCTGTCCAACAAAATGGATGAAAAGAGGACGAAACGACACTATGCTAATAAATTGGGATCATTGATTCACCTCTATGTGATTCGATTAAGACTGGGTTTTACGGTACACAGATATACAGGCCAAACAGACCTTTCACTACCTTGTCATGCAGACCTTTCAATGTCATTTGGCATATAGGCAACAACAGACCTTCGACTTTTGAAGACAGACCTTTCACGTCCAATCTTTAGGCAGCCACAACAGACCTTTCACTACCTTTTTATTGTCGGTTGTTATAGCTCCCGTATTGGTAGCTTTGAGTTTTGATTGACAAAAATGGAACAATCTAGGATTCGGGAAGCAGAAGAAGTGTCTGCGGATATCTTTTGCTTTATTTGATTATTTGGCACATTTATAACATGTTGGAGGGCCTGGATATTGGTTTTTATTTTAAATGGGAGCCTCTACAACGCAATTGAATTGTCCAAGGGAAATGTCTATTTGGTTCGTTTGTTTTGTCTTTCCTTAGTAGTCTCTTTTGACTGCAGGCTTCTTTGGTCCCTCCTTCTGCTAGATCTTATTTTTAGCTCAACTCTCTGGCTCAATGAAGTATTACTATCTCTCACTGGTCTCCCATGTTATACGGTCTCAAGATCTCCCAGCTAGCCATTCCTGTAAATGAGACCCAAGGATGTTTTTTTAATGTTAGAGGTACCATACCCTTCATTTGATGTATTGTCATGAAGTAAAGCTTTAATTGGCCACACCGCAAAAAAACTCTAAACATAGATTTAATTATTAGAAATATTATTGATTATAACTCCTCTCCCTTGTCTTCTTCACTTTCACCATCCAAATCATCAGCTTCCTCCTCCTCTTCCTTCTTTTCTTCCTCCACATCATCCCACTCCCAGGCATGCCTGACTGGCTGACCATACTTCGCTTCTAACCTCCGCCACAGGGCATCCTTCTTACCTTTGTACTTCCAAACCAAATAACGTGCCTGGCGTTCATCCCCATCATGAAATGAGTTTGGAGCAGCATGCTTGTAGTATGCCATAACTCGCTGTGTATCGCGTTCGAAAATCTTTTCTTCCACATAAGATTTAATCAGGAAGCCTCCTATGAAGGCAATGGATCCGATAATCCCAGCCCATCGGAGGAGTTTGGAGTTGCGAGCGCCTTTAGTTGCTTGGACAATTGTTTCACCATTTGTGATGAGTGCAGTGGTAATTAAACCAACAGGATTCAGACTAATTTCCATCACAGCACTTTCACACGCGACAAACTCCTCTTCATCTTTCTGGCTGTGTTGCATTGATAAGGGACGCATATCATCTCCACATTGGACCCATTCACCTTTGCGTTCGGTCTTTTGAAAGACTCTAAAACGCAGTTGTAATGCAGCTGCTTCTCTGTCTGGTATACCACTGAAGCCTTCCATACTGTGAGCTTGTTCGATCAAAGTTTGTTCATCCTCGATACTGCAACTGTCTTTATTCTTTGTACAATACTTCACATGTGCAGCGCTTTCAGCAGCCGTGAAGTCTATTTGGTAGGGTCCCGCAGGAACTCTCCTGTCAAAATCAAAGATAACTTTTGGCTTTGTCCATTTCTTTTCATCACCACCAAAATAGTTGAATGACAATGCAACAGCCGAAGTAGCTACATCTTGAACAGAAACTGCCAATTTGGCTTTTGATCTATTCTTCCCATCAGTGCCTTTTACAGAAACAACCAGATGCACGCGACCATGAACTGATGCTGCCAATACAGCAAGACCCATTGGCACACAATCCTCTTTTGTTGATAGAATGGCAATATCTTGGTCCCAGCCATCCCAATCATCTTTACCCTGTCCATCCTTCCCATATTTCTCCAGCCTACTCTTTATCTTGGAAGACAGCTTCACCTGCATGCCAATGGAACCATATGTCACAACTGCAGTAGGTTCCTCACTCTCAGGAATAATAACTTCCACCTGTTCTCTCAACTCATCTAATGCCTTATCAACTAGGGACAAAGGGTCTTTATGTGAATAACACACTGACGAAATCACCGAAATGTTTCCAAACGGACAATGTAATTCTTCTCGCGGATCTTGTGGCTTAGACAACTGTACAGCAGTTAATTCAATGCCATCAGCTGTAACTCCTGCCAAAATCACCAATGGTACGAATGGATCAGGCTCCACAGGATCAGTCTTATTCAACGCCGCCTCTTTCGCCGCTTCCTTCTCTGCCTCGGCATCCTTTCGTGACATTGTCTCCATTAGTAACTTTTTCAAATTGGAAGATGGAAAGGGCACCTTCCCTTTAGGACCCTCAGGAGGTGCTACAGGAGGAGGAAGTAAGGCCCCAACACACGCAGCAATACAACGCTGATGCAACGAAGGTCCACACGCACTGCCCTTGGCAGCATCAATAAGAGCTTCTATCGTTGAATCCATTGCAGCCCATCCCGGAATGGCAAAGGCAGATGGATACTCCATATAGCCCTCTTCTTCCTCCTCTTCGTTATTGGCAGGGTTCAATTCTGAATCAGGATTTTCTTTCACATAAGCATCCCTGACACTTTTACGGCATTGTGCAATGAGTAGTCCAACTACCTCTTCTGGAAGAATAGTCATTACTTTCTTTTTGGGGTTTAATCTCATCTGAAATGCTACGCGATCAAAATCATCTCCTTTGGGTTCTGCATTCCCATCCAAAGCAATGGTTGTAAGTGACAAGGATGATGAGGTATTGTGGTCAATGGCTGGTGATGAGCCGTTAGATTGTGGAGGGAGGATGGAAGAATAGAGAGCCTTGGCAGCAGGTGAGAGAGAGGAGAGATTCCGTGCCCCCATAAGCAAATGGGGACGAGGGATGGTCAATACAGAATCTTTATTGTCGTCTTTTTCAGTCACGGCGTCGTCCAGAACGAGTCCATGGCCTTCACCTTTGGTGAGATACTTTTTCACTGCTTTGTAGGATTTTTCGTTGATTGCTAGGTTCATGTCACTTTCTATGTTGGCAGTGATGATAGATTTGGCTTTGACACCTTCTTTCAATTTGGTCATGGTTTTCATCATGGCAGATACTTCATCGTTGCCCTCATCTTTTGTAACAAGTGGACAGTATCAAATGATTTAGATTAAGTGAGCAAGAGATGAGTTAGACACGGTGAAAAAATATCATCATCTTAAAAGTTCCAAGTTGCATCAAGTCACAGAAAGCCAACCAAGTCATATACCATTAATAGGCTGCCCAACCAACAATTCACCAGAATCGTGAAGGCACTCTTTTCTGACACGCACACACATTTTCTTTTGGCAACATTAAGGTCCAGCTGTTTAGTACTTCTCGAACCAGGCATTACATCTTACAAGTCTTAAAGACTTCAGATACATAGTTCAAACTGAAAATAGAGGAGACATGGTACACATGATAATGAAAATGAATCAATAACAATCAGCACTGTATCACTCAATTGTAGTACATGGAACATAACTTGGACAGACTAAAGGCAAATAATTCCCAAGATATGTAGCCCCTCAGCTCTCAACAAACCAAACAAACAAAACAACAACTTCAACTCACCCTCCTCCTCCTTCATAGGAGGAAAATACCCCACCTTTCCCCCCTCCCACAAATCCACCGCAACAATAGGCAAACGACTCGCCCCCCTAACACCCTTTGAAGTCAACATCTTTTGATTCTTATCCAACAAATCAGCACCGAGTGCTACATTCGTCACGGGCAGGCCGTTGCCCGAGGGCCCGGCGTTGGGAATGTGCGTATGTTGATGATGGTGTTGTTGGACGAGTGCGGGGGCGGTGTTGTGTGCCA
Source organism: Cyclotella baltica (assembly GCA_036939635.1). Taxonomy (NCBI): domain Eukaryota; phylum Bacillariophyta; class Thalassiosirophyceae; order Thalassiosirales; family Thalassiosiraceae; genus Cyclotella; species Cyclotella baltica. The sequence continues at coordinate 11,623 of JALLAY010000955.1, forward strand.
TGGCGGCGGTTGAGAGGCCTCCGCCTCCGAGGCCTCCGGCGGAGGCGGTTGTGGTTGCTAGGGACATGGTTGCTTCGTTGTTATGGAATGAGAGGATTGGTCAGATGCAGTTGTCTAAACAGGGTGTCTCAGCGGGGATGGGATTCAGATTCAAGAGTGTAGGCTGTACTATTATGTGGCCGGAAGAGCTCGGACGGAAATCATGGTTGTGGATCGATCTGGATAAAAGGTACTTGATCTGGATCGATTTTACGTGAACGACGTACTTACCGTGCTTAATGAACTTTTTGGCTCAAAAAATCAGTGACATAAGTAAGATACTGAATTTTGCTTCCTTAATAAGCCCTTTATGGACGAATATCATAGCGAAAAAATTAATAACTAATAAGCTCTGATAAACTTGATGATGCTGAAAATACATAATCAAGTGAGATAGACGCTGTTTAACACGTGGAACTTAGATTCGTGG
>JALLAY010000956.1:0-12100 GCA_036939635.1 Cyclotella baltica
GCAAGGATACCCCATCTGCTGCGCAAATTCTGCACACACACACACACACACACCCAGTCAAAGAATTAATTCTGGTTTTGACTTAATTATTCCATGTTTTCCTTGCTTAGACTATGATGAGGAAAGTTTATCACAAAGATGAAATGTTTTTGATTTAATATTTTTGAAATAACATGGCAAAAAGCAAGGCTTTCTATTCCAGTCAACCGGAATTATTCCTTTGACTGGCTCCAGTGCAAGCTGTGCATGGTGGAGAGAAATAAACTTATGCACACTCTAAGAATTGACAAGAGATAAAAACATCAATGCTAACTCTGAAATCTACAGTACATGTGAACACGAATGGAGATTCCAAGGTTTGGCTGTAAGTTAAATAGACACTAAATATGTATGAGATTCAGAAAAGTCACCTCCACCAGATTTTCTAAGTAAAAGAGGAAAAGGCTCTCATTCTCTGAGATCCCTATTTGCCATGATGATGCCACCCATATCAGGAAACTCTGATCTCTCCCAAACTGGCGTCATTTGATGAGACCCAGGAGATCCATTTTTTAATTAACACCAATGTCCCTGGTCTGTCTTACAGAACATCATCAGCAAATCCTTCCAACTAGGAGTTAGCTCAACTTCAACAGTACCAAGAGGCTATGCTAGAAAAGATGCGAGTCTAGCCTAGATAAGGATACGCGTATATTGGAATCTTCCCAGAATTTTATGACTATCACTTCTGATTTTCATTAAATTTGAGATACACATGATCTTGCATGGCATTTTTGTTGCTAGATTGATCTGTCTTCATCTATCTCCAAAATAGAAGAAGCTTAAATCTAAAGTGTCACTTTTTGTCAACTAATGGTGATATGAAATCAGGAGTTCAAATGCACGTGCTCAACTCCAATCAGCTTCATTTGTTCCATGATGTATTAGAATTGACCCAGAGATAAGAGCAACAAAATGTAAGAGTTCTAGGGTATGACATCTACTCTTGTTAGTGTTTACTTTGAACAGTTTTGAGCAATGAACTGGACTAGAATCAAGCTTAAAGCAAGTATCTTTAAGATCATGATGGGCACACTTGGCAAAAGTAATCACAGCCACAGCCCAATAAATACCTTCAGGATTGCTAGACTTGCAGTGAGCTTACACTAGATGCAACACTTTTGCATCCTTTGTAGTCATCGTCATTATCATTTTTTCTCTTTATTTGTTTATTTTCTCGTCTTTTGTCGTCAACAATTTCATTTCATTTTTACTCTTGCTGTGCCCATTTCTGTGGCTCGTTTCTTTCCTATCATACTTTCTACAGATATCTTCAGAAGAGATCTGGAGAATTTCTTTGATTCATATCTATTCATGTTGTCTTTTTTTACATTTACTAGTGCACTTTATCTTTTCCACTAGTAATGTTCTTTGTTTCACCAAATCCTTTGTTGCTTGCGGTATCTATTATGAAGCTATGCAACATCTATTGTACAGAGCATAAAAATAAAGGCTGCACAACATCTGTTGCATGCAACACAACAATTTGAAGCTGCACAGCAGATGTTTTGCACTGCACAATAGTACAAAGCTACAAAACATCTGTTGCATACATCACAATAATAGGTGCAGAATCTCTGTACCTTGTACCTCTGTTACACCGAGCACAATAATCACGGGGACTACCTTATCGGCATAGTTGAAAAATAGACAACAGTAGATTTTTTGTAGTTAGTAGTATTTAACTAGTGTTAGCCCCCATATCAGTGGTACGGCAAAACGGGCAGTACTGATAGTGATTATTCTATGAGTTGGTTCAGCTGCCACAGTGAAATATGACTTGCAGGTTGGGAGGAGCTTTCATCATGATCAGTTGTTCATTACTTTTGCTCACATTTTGATCCTGCTCCTTTACAAAAACTTACAATTTTCCTTAGCTCATGTTTTCCACAATATTCATCATAATTTCATGCTTCAGATGTCTGGGAATAATTAATTTTTCTCAATGACCAGTGAATTTAGATAGACCCTCCTAATGCCGAGGTTCTAGATTCGAGTCTTAGGTGACATTGCCTTTCCCTTTTCAATGATCTTGTGGACCATTTTTTGTAAGACTGCCCCTGCCAATGCCATCTGCTAATGATCAACGACTAATTTATGGCATTGACACATTCTTCAATGCTGAAACTTCTAATGTACAACATTCATTGTGAGTATGTACTGACTGTTACTATACACAATGTCAGTTCCTTGCACCTAGAGTGTAAAGTTGGCTGTAGCAGAAGGTCCCTATATATCTAAGACATCTGGCTTTTCTGTGGCCAGTATATTCTTACAACTCAGCAATTCTATCACGCTTAGCATATCATACGGTATATTAGAAGTATCTTTTTCATCCACCCAACGGGAGTTGAGCCCATGGATATAATCAGTGGATGCTCCCATTGCCCAAACCCAAAGATAAGGAAGTAGCACTTGCGCGTGTGTGAAGTTGGATGTAACAGAAGGTCATTGTATAACTGAGACCTCAGACTTTCTGATGGCCAGTATGCTTTCTTACATATTAGCAATTTCATCACTTTTAACACAGTCTTTTAATACTCACATCTTTTACTTAATCAAATTAATACTTTGCAACATTCTCACTCAAAAGCACCTGGCAAATCAAAGTGGTTTGTACTCTCTCCACCATCAGAACCACCAAACAATAGTTCAAATCTCTTGGCATTCTTTTCTAAATCAACTGAGCTCAATTGAACATAGTTTGCATCTGCATACTTGTCATTGTCCTGGTTATCTGTTTCTTCATCCATTTCAATCATTCTGAATCTTCCTATTGAGCATGGTTCAAGGCCTGTACCTATCATTATTGCTCCATCTATTTCAATCTTTTTGCTTGCTTGTTTGTTAGAGTCCTCATCCTCTTTTTTGATACCTGATGATTCCACCTCAGTTATTTTACCCCAATATGCTCTTTCGTCATCTTGAGTCAAACTCGTCCCTTCGCTGTAAGATGGTTAAGTTATATGTTAAATGGTAATAGTACACCAATAGGCCACTGGTGTTCAAAAATGATATACACTGCTCTCACCTATAAGTGCTATAAGAAACACTACGTCCAAAGCCAAATCGATACACTTGAATCCAAACTTGATCACGCTTTTCACCAATAATACTCCATTTTCCACGTCGAACTTCAGATGATCCAAGACCATTGACCGTTGCAAAAGTGTTATTTGCGAAGAATTCAATGGCCACAACCTGCTGTACAATGCAGAGGTTATGAAACCAAATGAGATTGTACTAGTAAGAACGGTACAACAAAACACAAATTGCTTACTTGAATACTCTCATTCACTTTAGTCTCATCCTCTTCAATAATCCTCCCCCGTCGATCCTTCTTCTTTCTCTCTCTAAGCGGAAAAGTCGACAAATAAAACCTCTTTCCGGCCAAATCCTCCTTCCGGAACAATTCAACCAAATCATCTTCCTCAGCCTTGTGATCACCTTCTATTTGCTGCAGTTCAAAATGTCCCATGGATTGTGGATTGAATATAGGCTGTTCGAAGAATGAGGGGTGGTGTTTTGGGTACATGAATTTGCCCGTCTTGATTTTACCCTTGGGAACAGATAGATGAACGTCAATGCTCTGTTTCTGCCTAGAGTTTGAGGTTGTTTCAGATTCTTGTCTTGTTTCATCCACACTAGCCTCCTCAACAGCATGATAACCATCCTCCAAACTAACTGAAACTTTTCCAACCAAAATAGTATCCGCCGCCGTCTGAGTCCCCATTCCCTCTCCATCATCATAGACAGAAAAAGACTCCTTCTCCGGTCTATCCGAAGCAAGAATCAACCTCCCATCGACATAATCCCAAGTACCCTTCATGGCAAACATTTCCAATTCTCGTCGTGCTATATCAGCGGCTAGCATGTCTTCCATCGACTCCTGCCGTTCGTACAACAAAGAAGAACACTGTTCAAACGTCATGTCGTCTTTTAGCTTAATATACAATTCAGTCTGTTTCATTCTTGGTCGAGGCAAGGCCACTTCCTTCTTTTTGGGATAGGTGGTGAATTCTTTCATTGGTTGAAATCCTAGGGATTGCCAAATGGTGGTGGGGTCGGTTGTTGTGGAAAAGAGGTTACGTGTTTTGAAGGGAAGACCGTCGGTGGAGGTTAGGCGCCATATTCCTTGGAGGGCGCGGGGGTTTACGTCTCCTATGGAGTAGGAGGTTGTTTGAATGGTTTGGAGTGAGGACGTTAGGAGGAGGGATAGGAGAGACGACGATAGCATTTTTGTTCTTTGCTGAATCACGTGAAATTGTTATGTGTCAATGGTCAATTGACAAATGAAGGATTGCTCAACTATAACTTTTTCGCCGTAATATTAGATAACTGTTCAATCTGCTTTAATGTTGCCACTCAAACCGCCGGAGAGGAGTGTCAGCGCATTGTTGTTTCGTCGGTAGTCAGCGAGAGGCACAACATGTCACACTGGCAAGAGAGAGAGGACCATGGTTTTTAGCTTGCTTCGCGGTGATGGGCGACATCAAAAATTCGGCGCCAACACAACATTCTTATTCTCGGCAGTTTTGTATTGATTCCCACCTGAACATTGACATCTGTAAAAGACATCGGAGGCGCTGAAACTTCTGCCGAATTTCTCGCTACAATTTCAATTTGATTGGATGAATATTCCCGGGAAGTTTGCCGTCGCTGTTTGCCATCAGCTCCACTCATTTTTTCCACATCAACAATGGTGATGGCCTCCTCCGGTTGCCCGTCGAAGCAGTTGCAGATAAGTAGGTTCAGTCGAAGCAGAAGAGGAACAACAGCCTTGCACTAGCTACAGGCATAGCTCTGTACTAAAGTCTTCAGGACTCAGCATATCTAATATAACGTAGGCGGCATCACAGCAGCGCCATTACACCCATCAGGCACCACAAAACACTTAATCACCCCAACATTCAACAAAATGGCACGCAAGCGAAAAGAACCGCAAATCGTCGAAAACACCGTCGACGACAGCGACGATGAAGAAATCGACGAGGATGAGGCGTTCAACTCGGAAGATGAATTGAAATATGGTGAATTCTTTATTGGCAAGAGCAAGTCCAAATCGGCGGTGAAAAAGATTGGCCACGATAGCGACGAAGAGGAAGACGACAGCGGCAGTGGCAGCAGCGATGAAGGAGAAGAAGAGGGTGACTCCTCAGACGATCCATCCAAAGACTGGGCCGGAAACTCTGACGAAGAAGACGACGGAGGACAATACATGCTCGACCTCTTGAACAATCTAGACAAACAAGTTCCCGGTAAAGATGATACCAAGCAGGACAAAACCAAATCAGAGGGATACAACGGTAAAATACGCCTAGACCACATCCCAGCCGCAGCGGTTCACATGCCCGAATCCCAATATGGCGCTGCCGTTGTCTCCACCGCATCTGAGAACAAACTAACACTAGACTCGTTAATGAACGGAATCTCCGATACACAAGGCTTCACCCAAGTCCAACGGACCATGCGTGCCCTATCCAGCGGAAACACCGAAGCTGAAGGGAACAAGAAGCTACAAACGACTCCGGCACCGGTCCCCCGAATCATCTCGGAACGAACCTCACGTAAACTCCATTATGAATCGACTACGGCCGACATGTCCCAATGGACCGATATTGTCCATTCACAACGCAATGCCGAAACATTAGATTTTCGTGAGAACAAAGCAAAATCCACACGTATTACCAAGGACGGGTTGATTGATAAGTTTACGGCTAGGACAGAGTTTGAAGAGGAGATGGCTAGGGCTTTGGAGGTTGCGGGGATGGAGGATGAGAGGGAGATGGTTGAGAGGGAGAGGAGACGGTTGGTTGATGACGATGATGGGGATGGAGAGGATGATTTGGGGAGGAATAAGATTTCAATGGAAGGTGAGATCTAATTGGTGCAGGATGCTTGGCTGTAGCTACTTTTCAGTTTGTACACACTAACAACATCATTTTGATTTGACTCATCTAATTAGAATATAAAAAGAGACACGGTGAGCTAGCCAAGATGCGTGCACTCATGTTCTACGAAGAGCAAAAGCGTCATCGCATCAACAAGATCAAATCCAAGAAATTTCGTAAGATTCAAAAGAGGAAACGTGACCGTGAGAAGGAGGCTGAAGAAGAAGGTGCCGATGGTAAGCTTATCAACTTTATTATATCTGACTTACATGCTTATTTTCAGTTATCTTTCATTCAACACAATCCACATTTCATCATAACTAGACCCAAACATGGACAGAGAAAAGATGGAAAAAGAAGAAATGGACCGAATGAAAGAAAGAATGACACTAGCACACAAAAACACATCCAAATGGGCACGCCGAGTCTTACGCCGCGGAGCCAAGATGGATCCCGATGAAAGACGGGCATTAAGTCTTCAAATTGCCAAGGGTGACGAATTGCGACGTAAGGTCATGGGTGAAGATAGTGATGAGGGTGGGCATGATGAAGATGATTCGGATGAGAATTTGTTAAAGCGTGCTAGAGATATATTGGCGGAAAAATGTGATGTCACTGAAGATTCACTTGGGAAAAGAAAGCGACTGTTTGAACTTGACTTTATGAAAAGGGGTATGGAAGCACAAAGGGCAAGGGCGAAAGAAGAAGCGAGACGGTTGTTGGAAGAATTGGAGGCGAATGAGGCTGATTTGCTCAGTGATAGTGAAGATGAGGATGGACGTGGCATGGAATCAAAGGAAGTTGTGAGTAAGCCCAAAGTGGCTTCGGAGGAAGAGACTAGAAAGGTGCTTCCGGATGGAAAACTTGTTGCTTCGTCGTTGGAGTTTGGTAAATCGGATGCTTATGGGGTTACGACTTTTGCAGATAACACTGGTGATAAAGATTGCAATGATGGTAAGGAGAATAATCAAAGTACCTCAAAGAAGAAAAAGAAGAAGAAGAACAAAAAGAAGAGCACAAGTCAAGAAAAAAATGGTGCAAACAATGTACCAGCGGAAGAGGAAAATCCGTGGTTGGCTGCTGCAACATCAAATAAAACGAACAATGACAATACTTCAAAGCAACCAACACATAAAGCGAAGAAAGCCAAGTCATCTCTGAATACAAAGGTTGACATTAATGCTGCCGCTTCCATGCTAGTGGATGCACCAACAAATGGAAAGGCTCAAGAAAAAGGAGCAAACTCAGCTGTTGCGGAAACAGAGAATCCTTCAAAAGACTCTGACAAAGGTCTGGCTAGCCTGAGTCAAGCGGAACTAGTTAAGCGTGCATTTGCTTCGCCTGATGATTTGGATGCGGAAAAGGAATTTCAGGAAGAAAAGGTGAGACATCCTTGTAAGCCAGTATCTGTATTTTATATATCCTGCATTCAACAACTCTTCACACCTCAATTTTCACAGGAGAGAATGAAAGAACGAGATGATCCCACACGTAAGAAAAAAGAAGAGAAAACTGTCTCAGGCTGGGGAAGCTGGGCAGGAGCCGGGGCACCACCTCCACGAAAGCCGCGTAAATTACCCACACATCTAAGTGCTCCACTGAAAAAAGACGAAAGGCCAGTCAAACGCAAGGATGACGGGATGAGCACCGTAATCATCAACGAAAAGAGATTAAAGAAAACGGCTCAGTTTCAAATGGCAGAAATCCCATACCCCTATAGGTCCAGGCATGAGTATGAGAAGGCAATGGGAGGGAATATTGGGCATGAGTGGAATACAATGAATGGTGTGAAGGAGATGACTAGGCCTTCGGTTATTGTGAGAGCTGGGAAAGTTATCAAGCCGATATCCAAGAAGGCAAAAGCGAAGAGGGCACCGGCAAAGTTTTAATGTGTTTAAAGCATGTGTTGATGCTCATTTGCTGCTAAATATGGATATAGTTAGTATCATCTCTCTAGGCAACTTAATTGCATGACTCCCTCTCCACACCACACTCTTTCTCTCACTCTCTATGGTATGCTCAACCAAGTTGTTATCCTGCTTCACCCTTGTACCATGAACTTTCAAAGTAAGGGAGTCAGGGAATGCTTATTATAGATGATTTCTATGGATGAAGTTGTTTATCTGTCATTCATTTCATACACTTCCATGTAGATACAAGAAATGAAGGCACATTGATCCCTTATCATCCATTTGGAAGAAATTGATCGGCTAAGAAGATTTGATGCTACCCAGCCTCAAATATATCTACCTAGCCTCAAATATACCTATGTTCCTCTAATTTGACTCTGTAACTCCACTGGCATTGCCTATCTAGAGAAAATCAAGTCTAATGGACATATGTATGGAGTAAGTACAACAGAGTGTATATCGCAGGCACATGTGTTGATGTTGCCACTTCAACACTTGAGCTTATTATGCCTTAAGTGCCAAAAGTATAATGAAAGTATCGTAGTGGATCGCAAAGTAACTGCAACTTGTCACTCAATCAAACATATTACCTCTTTTAGCAGTTACAGATTAAATTTTCAATATTTCTTATCATGAACACCACAGTATACCGAGTCCCAACAAGGTGGCCTTAAGCACAAAGTTATTTCTTTTGGACATTTTTCTTGAAATCGAGAATTTCAAAGCAGATGTGGTATGACACTTGAAGTGTTGTGTGACATGTGGTGAAGTATCTTGTGTCGTGTTTGTCTTGTCTTGCAAACTTGCAATGTTTCACTCCACTTGAAAGGGAGTGAAGTTACTTTTGCCCAAAACTCCAATAGTAAAATTAAATCCACAAAGAACAACACAAGACAAAACCAACCAATCCATGATTTATGCCCAATGGATAAGCTACTGCTGCTCTTACTACTTTGATCCAAAACATCACATATGGTAGGCGGCAACATCACTCTTCATAATGGCCCTTGACTAGTCCTACTCTAATTATTACAGATATCTATAGCACTTACACATCTTTTGATAAAATACGTACATTCTTTATCCGGTCTTGGAAAGAAATGGACATTCAACAATGACTACGTACCCAGTGTATTTTCTACTGTCATTTAGGGGCTTTCTAAATTTCTACATCAGAATCACTAAAACTGATCTTCCTGCGTTTGTAATTAACATTTGGTGGACACAAGTGGGGTGCAGCCAAGCAGAATTTAGTCCAGGCCAATGTTTTGTTGAAAACAAAGATATTTTCAGTAGCATACGTCATGCGTGCATTTTAAAACTGGTCTAGAAAAGATACTTACATTTCGGATTGGGAACTTACTATGTGCGTGTTTTACAACAAACATGGTACAGAGAGGATGTTACTGTTTTCACTACATCATTTTCACATAATAGCTGATGCTAAGCTTTGCAGAAACTGTCAGATGGAGTTACCCATTATGAGTAGTCAAATTACAAAAAAAGATGGTGAAAACATAACCAATGCCTTCATAAAAAATTGGCCTCAAAAGATGAGCCTCTGCCCATCCACCATAGCTATTCAATCAGTCCTAGATTAATTTAGACAAAGAAATGATGCATGCTCTTTCTACTTGCAATACTTCGTTACAATAATCATTAGCTTCAAAGTACTGCCAGGCAGCCATTCTGCCTCACACACATTCTAATCCAAATGTACGATTAACAGATGGAGATAAGGGAGGATTTCATCAGGGCGACACACTTAAATTGAAATTGCTGAGAGTTTTTGTGGGAGGATTTGGAGTGTCTTAAAGCAATGTAGTTTAATGTTGAAAGTAATGATGTTTTGCTTAGTGTGCCACAAATTGTTGGTCGTGATGAATGCAGTGAAAGTAGAGCGGACTTAAGCAGAAGCATTTGTTGTTTCAAGGGGTAGAGTCCAGATACAAATTTGAGACTTGCTAATGCCGATGAACCAAGTTGAATTAAATTACAACTATTATATTACTACAAATTTATAATACATCCCGCAATGACAAGTAATATTACTCCATTCCTTTGCCATACTCCAACAGTTCCTTTCTTAGCCCAGCATCCATCTTTTCAATTGCATACCTCAAACCCTCTCGGGAAAACTCACAATAATTCTCTTTGATGAATTCCACCACTGTTTCTTCCTCTGCCACTGATAATTCACGTAACATCCACCCCACACCCAACTGAGGAAATCTATTTGAATTCTTCACAACTCTAGAAGCAATTTCAAGTATCAATTCTTTGTATTCACTAAGACGTGCAAAACTTAAAAATGAAACACAACTGGATCGTTGTTTCCAATCGTTCAAACTGCTGCTCCATTGTTTCACTTGTGGAATATATTCTGGCTTTGCAGTGATTATATGCCGTACGACTTGAGACGAAAGAGCATCGCATGTAGCCCAATCATTCACGTATTTGTCAATGTAATTTCCTATTGTCTCTATTATATGCGGGTCCTCTTGGATTATTCTTCGATTAAAAGGCACACCTAATAAATAAACACCAAGCATCTTCTTCTCCCCATACGTTTGACATAACAACCCATCGGCAACTTCTAACAAGGTAGCTGCCGTCCACTGCCCACGATATTTCACTTGAACATCACGAATCAACTCACGTAATTGGCCACTCTTGATTCCATAGAAAGGATGGACTTTTTTGAAATATCGTGACATTTGAGTGGCGTGAGCGGGATTGCGGATGCAGGAGGCGTCGAGAAGTTTCAGTATACGTGAGGAGGACATGGTTAGGATGACGAATGACGGGAGGAGGTGGGCAAACATTTACCGCGGAGCACGGGGCACGGGGCAGAAGAATCAGCCGGGGGCTGAGTGATGAGTGGTGAGAGGGTGAGTGAAGTTGGTTTTGCTTTTTGGAATAAACTGACTGTTCGTCCCATGAGTACACAAAAAGTTACTCGATTTTCATGCGTGACGTGATTTCACAAAAAATACACGAGTAAATTCACACCACCTTTTTATTTCGCTAAGACTTTTCACCGCCAAGATCTTGCGAGAGCAGCGAACGAACTGATACGCCTTTGCCACTGGAACAATTCTAGCAAAAACAACGCTGATAATTACGAATAGTGTATCACGTAGTAGAATTGATATTGTGATGCAATAATTAAGATTTTACTATACATTATTCAAGTCTTAGTAGGGAAAATGGCTGGTTGTCGCATTCCAATATAAACTCTTTCAATACGCTGATAAAGATACGGGATACATCTTCCAGTCTGAGCTCAATTGATTCAAATTCGAAAGCATTTTTGTTTCATTTCTTGCTTAATAAATATTTACAAGATAAGTCAGTTAAGGTCGTATCCAAAGGACAACATTAACAAATGAAAGATCAACACGTACCTTCACTATCCTTCGACCCAAAGTAATTGTGTGACCAACACAATACTTTACCTCCCCCCTTATCCCCGTCAAAACAGCAATATGGAAGCATTGTTTGGCTTTGGTGCAGGTACCATGCTTGATTGAAGTTGATTGATGCATCCAGCATAATTAGTTAAGTCAGAGTGCTTGGTACTGGAGGCATTAATACACGATGGATGTGGTGGATTACTGCCGAAGAATATTTTTCACTTTTATTCCTCACAATAATTTATTGCGGTTTATTTTGATGTGGATGCATTAAATGGATAAATTAGTGTGGAATAAGGATTTAAAATGAAAATGATGAATCAAATAATCATATCTCACCATTAAAACCATCCAGTGTAATTGTATTGAGGGATGGTCTGAAGGAGCTAATGCTCCCTCGCGGTCTATCCCCTCGATCGAACTTTGATGTACGGCATGGCACATTGTTTTAGCAACTAATGTCACGTTTTGGGGTGGCAGTGGGTCTTTGATACAGATCAGCCCCGGCCTGTCGGTGGTTTGACGCCTTACAATAATTTGGCCGTGGTAGCTTGTGGCCGGCAAATCTAAGCACGCTCGGCGAAGGCTACGGCATTAGAATGCCATCGGTGTAGGTCGATGGTTGGTTCAATTGCCGTGGGAGAAGAGAAAGGCCGCGGCGGTGTGGCCATGGTTTCGGTGTTCGGCCGAGAGGCGTTGGCTGCGAGAGAGAGAGATTTTCAGATTTTCACAAGTGAGCGTGAGAGGTTGAAGTGAGAGGTGAGTTAGGTTTTGATATTACGATTAAGACGTTACTCTCTAAAGAGGAATTCGTGGCTCTCGTGGTATTAAGAAATAACAGATT
>JALLAY010000957.1:0-12077 GCA_036939635.1 Cyclotella baltica
TTTGGGTCAACCTTCTCCCAACAAACGTCCGACGAACGCTCCTGGGATGACAGTCTTGATGCCTTCCTTGGTCCTTATGGCTCGAGGGGACGTGCTGCTGCTAAGGGTGGTAGAAAGGCTGGCGAGGGCGGTAGGGCCGCTGGTAGAGATGGTGGTAGAGGCGGTGAGGAAGTAAAAGATGGTGGCGAGTGTCGCACACCAAAGAGTGGTCATCTCACCAAAGTCCCAACTAAAAGGGGTAAATCAATCGACGGCAGGAGCGTACTAAGCGATGAAAAGAGCATTCTAACCGATGACAAACGACGGTACAACTGCGGGTATGCCAAGCAGACTGTTAGCAGTCAGAACAAACGACGGTGCAGCGCAGGCGATGCTGGCACCATACGCAAGACGTCAAATGGCCACAAGTTCAGTGATACAATCGCAAGACTTGAGGAGATACGAGCTCAAAACCCCTCTTTGCGATTGCACCAACTCCGCTCTGTTAGCAAAGACTCCAATGATCGTAGCACTAGTCGAACCAAACATAACAATCGAAGCATCGAAGTACGAAGCACAAGCCGAGACCGTGGCATTCTCTCAATCAACTCCTCCAACTCTACACTAGAACGATCAAGCATTGTAGAAGTTCAATCATTCAGTACGGATGGTATTCAGACTGTAGATAGTGGTGGTAGTGGTGGAACGTATGATAGAACTGTAGATAGTAATGGCAGTGGAGGCACATATGATAGAACTGTAGATAGCAATGGCAGTGGAGGCACATTTGATAGAACTGTTGATAGCGGCACTCAGACTGTTGATAGTGAAACATTTGAAAGTTCCGTCGGTGGATCTATAGAAAGTAGTGTTGGTTCTTGGAGTGTTGGTAGAGAAGAGAGACGGAAGAGGTTGAGTGGCTATTATTATGGAAAGACTGATGCTGCGCAAGGGGAGGGAGTGCAAGACGAGGGAGAGTTGGGTGCAGACACATATGATGAGTTTTGTGCTTCTGTTGAAAGCTCTTCTTTAGATGGTAGTGGAGCTACGAGGTCTAGTGACGGTAGGTCTAGTGATGCTTCGGGGTATTATGTTGATAGGTCCAAGTTACGTGGTCGACGGTCTTTTGGTAGGGATAAGGAGATCAGTTCTGAGAGTAAGGTTGTGGCTAAGTTAGAGAGTAAGGTTGCTGCAAGGGGAAGCAAAAATGTCAAGAATGAAAAACCAGCGTCAAAGCCACAACCAAAAGAAGACAACACCTTGACAACCATTGGCTCACCCAATCAGAAAGACAGCCATGACAAGTCCTCCAAAACGTCCAAAGCACGTCAAATGGAACAAGCCCGACTACGTCGACAACACGTCCTGTCTCTTTCCAACAGTTCCTCCAGAGAAAGTGACAAAGAAAACGGTAAGGCCAAAGGTGAACAAGATACTCAGACTGACGACAAGCAAGATGAGCAAAAGGGACATGCACGAAGTGATAGCGCCCAGAGTACTGATTTATTATTGTTAAGAAAACAGGCACTGATGCAATTGTCAGATACTACATCAACTGAATTTGATGTTGAATATGAACTCCTTAGCGGCAGTGACAAACATCACACTTCAAACCCTTTTACTTCCAATTCAAACTCCAGTAACACTCAAAAATCACCACACTCTCAAGAATCACCCCACTCCTCCATAGAAGAAGCATCCACAGATCTTAATATCATCGGCACTAAAACCTTTAGCGATCTAATAGGAAAATCTACCTCTACTACCAATGAGGATAATAAATCAAAGATTGGTACGAGGTTGGAGTTGATGAGGTTAAAGAGGTTGAGTTTGGTTGGGAGTGGTGTTAGTAAGACGAATGATGATTGTGGTAAGGTTAATGATGGAGGTGAGGGGGGTTTGGATAAAAAGAGTGTTGGGTATGAAGAGAGGTGGTTGAAGAATAAACCTCAAGAGAGTAAGGAGAAAGCAGACAAGTCATCTGCAGAGAATGAGACTGAGAAGGATGATTCCAGTCTCAAAAGTAACAGGAGTTCCGGCAGTGGGGGATTTGATCCCAACAAGTTTCGTAGAAAGAGGGAGAATTTGGCTAGAGCCAAGGAGGTGGGTTTTGGTGGTAAGGAGAAGGTGCAGTCCAAGGAAAAGGCTTGGACAAACAACAGCAGCAGCAGCAAAAGCAACAACAACAACAACAAGGAGGCTGCGGCAAATGATTCAAGTCTAAACAAGCCTTCAAGAGTCAACAAGTATCACAAACAAAGAGAAAATCTCGCCAGAGCCAAGGAAGTAACTATCGGTACCAAGGCAAAAACATCTAAGGACAATGAAACCGACACAGACGATTCAAGTCTTAAAAGCAACAGGAGCGCTGGCAGCAGTCTCAGTGGAGGATTTGATGCCAACAAGTTTCGTAGGCGGAGGGAGAATATGTGGAGGAAGAGTGGGGAGAGGGGGGATTTTGTAAGCGTCAAGGAGAATCGGTATGATGATTCGAACTTCCAGACTTGTGTGTCAAAGGTGAATGAAGAAATACAGGACGATATTCCCGAGGTGAATGTCAAGAGTGACAAGGGCTATGTTACCTTGTGTGTTAACGGCGAAAGGGTTGTTGTGAAACTGGCTGGTAAGAGTCCTAGAGCCTTGGCCGGTAAGAGTCCAAGAGCTGGCAAAAGTCCCAAGGATGCTGATGGGAAAGCTTTCAAGTTTGATAATGCTGATGAGGTCAGTGCAAAATCTCAGCATGATAAAGTGGGTATGACACAGTGTGTTGATTGTGCCAAGGTTGATGTTGGAGTTCAGCCGAAGGTCACTGGAATTCAGGTCAATGTAAAGCCAGAAGTCACAGCCACTCAGAAACATCATGCCCTTGCATCCACCAACAGGAAGAAGTCTGACACTATCAATCGAGCCATATCTCGTGCCTCAAGCGCCATGAAGGATCGACCGGAAATCAACCAATCCAAACTGTCTACAGTGAAACCGTCTCCTCTCGTCAGTACTATTTCATCTGAGCACCCGCCATCACATTCTGTAGAGTTGGCTCGGGCACGAATTCGCCGCCGTGCTTCCACCTCCTCGTTGCGCATTAATACTGCAGAGTTGGATGATGCAGCTATTTTCTCCGGTCTGTTATCACCTTCTCCGTCAAGGGAAACCAATGCAAGTGGTTCTGGCGCCTCCACATTGCAAGACGTTGTTGATACCACCTTGGGAGAGTTGGATGATGCTGTAATTTTTTCAGATTTCACTTCTCCGGCCAGTGATGATTCAGCTGTACAAAAGAATTCTAGTGGTGCTGGAGCAACAAAGAAGAAGGGGAAGCCTTCTCGTGCCTCATATCCATTACAAGTCGCCACTTCCTCTGGAGATATGGATGACACCACCATTTTTTCGGATTTTATAACCCCCTCCCCGCCAAGTGATGATGTGTTGCCTCCCCCTTCTCCTTCCACTATGAGTAAAACAGATGCCAATCCGACGAAGGAAACAAATTCTGTCACTGTGGAGACGAAAAAGGTTCCAAGGACAAAGAATAGGAGCCTGACACCGCGTTTTAAGAAACACCAAGTTACTTTTTTCGGCGACAGTAGAGACTCGAGGGATGATGTTGCGACTGGAGAGAGGGATATGGATGAGCCAAGGGATGGTGCCGAGAGTGGGGAGATAAGAAAGTCTGCATCGAGCGAGCCTCGACCCCAGACGAAAAGTCAGCCATTGGTGGGTAGAGGCAAGGTGCAATCTTCTATTGACATGTTGAATGCTGGCAGGAATATTTCCAGGCCTGCATCAACTGCCCGTTCTATTGACACAAAACCAAGCTTGGAGGAGGCTGGATTGAACGATGAGAAATCAGCAGTATCCTCCCGAAAAACTCTTGGTCAGAAAAAGTCTTGGTCATCTATTAGAGCTTCTAAAAGTGGATGGCAGCATCTGCATTGTTCTCCATCAAGAGTAGAAGAAAATATAGAAGTATCTGAACGTGAACATGCCTTAACCACTACTTTGTTTCCGGGGGAGAAGACTAAACGTGTTCAAAGCCGCAGCTATGCTAAGTTGAATGATGAGTGCAAGTCAACTTATAGACCAGATACAGCTTGGATATTCCCCACTACAGCGGGGCCTGCATTCAGTATTGCCCCTGCCAAGAAGAGGTCTTCTTGGTCAGCATTTCGATCTGTTCGAAAAGGGTGGCAGCCTATTCACTCATCGCCAACAAAGAAGTCTATTGGAGGAGGTTTGGAAACATCCACCAACTCCAGACATGAAACATCTAAGCAACTTGGATCTAATAAGGTGTCCTTGAAACAACCAAGCGTCAAACATTCTACAGGCCGTCATTCCTTGCCGAAAACTGTTACCAAGTATGATAAAGAGGTCGAAGCAAGAACAACCCATCAGCCACCATCATTCTTCAAGGAACGGCCTCGATCACTTTCTAATTCTCGTGCACTTGTGCAGTCAGAGACTAAGTCCACTGTAGAAGCACCGATACTAACACCAAGATCTTTTATTAGACAAGCTGCCGCTGCCCAAATGATGAGAAACCATCAATGTCGAAATGATCCCACAACTATACCGCAGCACCAAAACGGCCAGCAACACGCTGTCAAAAGCTCTCACCTTTTATGCCTTGTGAATAGTTCTGAATCAGATAGAGTCAATGATGAGGCCAAGTTGGAAGTTATTCTCCAGGGGCAGCTCTCTAAAGCCCCAAAATCAGTGCAAGACTCAGCCATTGTGAGTATACTAGAAACCTACTTCACCCCAACAGTTCAATTATTTGAAACAGTGCTACCAATGCAAGCTATGGCGCGAGGTTACCTGGCAAAGCTCAATGCAGAAAAGCGTAAGATGTCGATTGTTCGCATTCAGTCCAGCTATCGTCGATGGAGCTGTGAAAAGTATCTCGACGCATGTCTGTTCCTCATTCTTAATCTACAAGCTTGCCACCGAGGATGTATGTCAAGGAGACGTACTATGCTTACAATTTGGCTAGCCATTCGTCTTCAAGCCTGCTACAGAGGAAAGGCTGTACGTGATGTGTTGAGATATCAGGTTTACTGTACCACTCGAATCCAAGCATTGTTCCGTGGGTATTCGCAGTGTATCAAGTACATCCAGAAATGGTGCTGCATTATGACAATTCAAAGTGTTGTACGTATGAGATTAGCGAGAATCAAGCAGCAGGAACAATATGAGAGCAGTGCAGCAATCAAGATTCAATCTTGTTGGCGTACTTTCGTTTGCTGCATGAACATTCGAAAAGAGTTTGCAGTAACAAAAATCGCAGCAATCTGGAGAGGATATGCTGTTTGGAGAGCCTACATGATCTTTTTGGGAGGTAAGTTGCTTTGATATTCTTTCAATTGTGACATATCATATTGATATTAATAACTATCAGGTTTGACTGACTATCTGGTATCAACTTATCATTATGTTTATTATCTTCAGAATTAATTTTGTGTCAGTCCGTTATTCGTGTTAGATTGGCAAGAAACAAGCAGGCAACCCTAAAAAAAGAAATTGACAACACCGCGGCTACCAGGATTCAATCTTGTTGGCGAAGTTTTGTTTTCTGCAACAACGAGCGTGCAGTAACTACGATTGCTGCTAGGTGGAGAGGCTACTCTGCTTGGAGAGCGTACATAATCTTTTTGGGAGGTAAAATGAATTGACTTGATTTCAGTTTCATGTCAACAGTTTAATTAAATCACCTCACCCAATTTATTTATTCATTTTCCTCATAGAATTGATTCTGTGCCAGTCTCTTATTCGTCGCAGTATCGCTGTGAAGAAAAAGAATATAATTAAGCACAACCAGCTGAGAGAAAACAGTGCAAAGAAAATTCAAGCAATTCTGAGAGGATGGATTGTCTTAAACAATTACGTCCGTACTCTTTCAGATATCATCTTGCTTCAATCCATATCAAGGAGGTGTTTAGCATTGAGAAGTCTGTGGCTAAAGAGAGAAGAACAATACGAGTGTGCAACACGAATTCAAGCAATAGTGAGACGCTGGATGGCATCATGTGATTATATTAGAACAGTGGCAAAAACTCTCATGCTTCAATCCCTGTGGAGAAGATACAAAGCAACCAACTATGTGCAGCAGATGAGAGTGGAACGTTGTGCCACTAAAATCCAGGCCGCTTGGCGAGGTAGAATTGCATTTCAACGTTTTATTCTGGCAGTGTCAGATGTCATAACGGTTCAATCCCTGTGGAGAAGTTATAAAGCATTCAAACACGTGCAGCAAATGAAAGAGGAAAGATGTGTCATCATAATTCAAACTATCATAAGAAAATGCACCGCAATAAAACTTGTACAGCAACGGCGGGAAGACTGGCATATGGTTTGTGCTACTCGCATCCAAGCTTTGTGGAGAGGTTTCACTCTGTGGAAATGCTATGTTCAGGCTGTGTCTGATATCATCTTAGTCCAAACTTTGTGGCATAGATGCAAAGCAATTAAAGAAGTGAGAAAACTCCACAAGGAAAGATGCACTGTCTCTGCTACACGCCTACAAACAGTCTGGAGAGGCTGGGCATGTTTAAATGAATATGCCAAGACCCTTTCGGACATCATCCTGGTCCAATCTATTGTGCGAAGGTACAAGGCAATTAAAGTAATGCAGAAAGTCAATGAGGAGCGGTGTGTGGCTTGTGCTACGTACATCCAAGCTCGGTGGAGGGGCTGGGTGGCATCATGCGATTTCATTAAATCCCTTTCTGGTGTCATCTTAGTTCAATCTCAGGTGCGTAGGTACATAGCAACCAAAGTTCTGCGGCAAATGCAAGAGGAGCGGGAACTGGCTTTGTATAGTGCGACACGAATACAAGCATTGATACGTGGGCATATAAAGTTTGTTGCATATACGAAGACACGTAGTAAAATTGTTATCGTTCAAAGTGTCACTCGCATGAAATTGGCCAGAATAAAGAAAATGATTGAACAGGCAACCCGAAAGAAAAAAATGGACACTACTGCAGCAATAAAGATTCAATCTTGGTGGCGGGGTTTTGTTTGTCGCATCAGCATCAGAGTGGACCTTTCACACATTGTCAGTGTTCAAGGTTTGGCCCGCCGTTGGTTTGCACAGAGACTTCTCCAGAAAGTTTGCGTGGAGCGTGCAGTGACAAAAATAGCAGCTAGCTGGAGAGGATACATGGTCTGGAGAGCCTACATGATCTTTTTGGGAGGTAAGTTGCATTGACTTGATATCCGTTTTTTTGCCCATTAGCACCTTATTTGACCAATTTTTCGTGTCCTTTTCTTACAGAACTAATTCTGTGTCAATCTGCTTTTCGACGAAGTATTGCCAGAAAGAAAAGGAATATAATGAAGCACCATAAGCTGAGAGAGAGCAGTGCGACGAAAATTCAAGCTATATTCAGGGGTTGGGTGGCGTCAAACAATCACTCCAATGCAATTTTAGATATCATCTTAATTCAATCAATTGTAAGAAGATATTTGGCACTGAGAAATCTGGGACAGAGAAAAGAAAAACATAATTGGTGCGCAACACAAATCCAAGCAAGTGCGAGGCGCTGGATCGCATCATGTGATTATGCTAGAACAGTGTCCAAGGCTCTCATGCTTCAAACCACATGGAGAAGTTATAAAGCGACCAGATGTGCGCAGCAACTGAGAGAGAAACGCCAAGAGGATTCGGCTATAAAAATCCAATCTATATGGAGGGGATGTGTGGCCATGCTGGATTTTGAAGAAACGTGTGAAGACATAATCTCAGTTCAAACAGTTGCACGAAGGTATTTGGCAGGGAAAGCCGTGGGGATGATAAGGAAGGGACATTATAACGCCACTCTCATCCAGTCATCATGGAAAGGATATGTTACAAGAGTGAGCTACATTTGGACTGTTGTGCACATCATGATTGTTCAGTCAGTTGTCCGTAGAAGGTTTGCAATACAATATGCAAATCAACTCAAGAAGTTGTCTTGTGAAAAACAAATACTGTCAACTATGAGTCATTTGGCTTGGGTTGAAGTGACTGCAAGTACCAAAATTGCAACATTTTGGAAACAGACTTTTTACAAACCAGATCAAGAAAGAAATGCTGCAATTATTCAAGCGCATTGGCGAGGCTTTGTCACATTTGAAACATTCATTCGTACAATGCTTTGTGTGATTTTGATCCAGTCTTCTGCTCGTCGATTGATAGCATCTAGGCGTGTTAATAAACTGAGAAAAGAGAAGTTTTTGCAGTCCTCAGCCAGAAGATTGATTGAATCTAGACGCATGAAGAAATTGAGAAAGGAAAGGCTAACAGAAACAAATAAAATATTTGCAACTGCAGCAACAACTATTCAAACCAGATGGAGAGGGTGTGTTTCCCTGTATCAGTATGCATTTGTACTGTCTGGTATTATTGCGGTCCAGTCTCTGATGCGCAGAAAGATCACCATGACAAAGTTTGTTCAAAGAAAGAAGTGGTTGACTCGCCTTCATGCATCTGCTTGCACTTGCATTCAAGCAATATACAGAGGCCATGCAACGAGAGGAAAAATTTCAGTTCAAGTTACTGCAGCTACTAAGATACAAACAGCTTTTCGTAGTTTTGTGGACAGGACGGATTATGTAATCACACTCAGCAGTGTCATACTTTGTCAGAGCATTTGCAGGAATAAAATTGCACAACAGATTGTTAAGAAGATGCGGATTAAGATTGCAAAGCAGAATATTGAGAAGATACGAACACATGCAACAAATCAGATGCGTGCACGGAAACATGTTACCGAGACTTGCTTTCGTCCAACAATTCCGCATAACATCAGAAGAGACCCACCGAAAAAAGCCCAAACAATGATTAGAGCGAGGTTTGAATGCTAGGGCCAACATATGCAAGGTTTCCTACCGTCTGACCCATACTGGCAGCAGCTATGTGTTCTTTCCAATGCAGTGATTGATTTTAACCCGCTGCTCCTCAAAATGAAACAGCACGAATGGAATGGATACTCCATAGTTCGATTTGTAAATATGACTCAGTAGAGCACGGTCCTTCAAGCAAAATATAGGCGCCACACACTCTTTCTTTTTTGATTCCCTTTACTGATGTTGCGATTTTGCCCTCTATATTTGTTAGATCAGATTCATATTTATAAGAAAATAAGGTACAAATACTAAATGAGAAATGTCACAGTTGAAGTAAAATAGGACACGTGTCTATGGTGGAACCCTTGACACAGAGTTAACAGAATTTCTCATGATCAAATTATTTAACAGCAGCTGCTAAAGAATTTGTAGTTTGTTTTCTAACCCGTTGATGGAGTGGTAGTTGCAGTGATGCTATTTGTGGTAGTGGTGCAGTTGTTGCAATAACAGTAGCGTAGCAGTTGTTAGTGGCAGTAGTAGCAGTGTAGCAATAGCACCATAGAATAGTAAGCGATCGTAAATCTACTTTTTGCCAAGCTACTATGAATTGATATATAGTGTAAGTATTTAATTTAGCAGTAAAGTAATTGAAGTCCTAGTGCAGTAGTTGGTGACAGCACAACCAGAAGCTGTAGTAAGTAGTGAACAGTTGTTTTTATCTATTCTGAGTAAATGGATGAAGATCTGTTGACTCAATAAACTGTATTATTCTACGAAAATTGTAGTCAACATAGTTGCCTGCATCATTAGACAAAATTTATTAAGGAGAGCAAACGGCCCCATGGAATGTAATGTCCGAAATAATCATGATCAAAGTGGTTCATGTCAAGGCATCAAAAATGGCAAAGACATTTTACTCTCTCAAGACAAAATTATCAAAATCTGCCAAGGCATAGAACGTCACTAAGTAAAAAGTCAAGCTGTATTTGATAAAACAACCATATGAAAACACTGCGGATAGAATCTTTCTTGTTTAAGCAATTCTAGGTATAAGGTGTGACAGCAAAGCAATTGGTATCTATTAAATAGTATAGATCTAGATAACAGTCTGGCTAAGAATTCAATCAATTAAACTCACTCTACTACATGAAACTTAAAGTGCAATTTTATCTCCCCAAGAGGCCACTAACAGCTGCACAAGGTAGTGGGCAGTTGGGGGAGTTGAAATTTGAAGTGTAGCAGGATTAGTTTTGTGGTTGTTTTAACTTTAGTTTATTACTTCTTACCATATCCCACCAAAGCTGAACTCTCCTTTGACAATAGTTTTTTGTTACCTTTATTTTTCCAAATAGTTCAAAAGTGACTCTTTTCATAAAGGTTTCATTCATTACTCATCAGAGGCATGATTCCAAATGGAAATTAAAAAGAACCTCAGAACAAAAAATGACTTGGTGATGTAATTGCCAAACTTTCACTATCAATGGTCTACATTTATTGGAGACAATCTGCTGATTCTAGGCAATTTCACTGTGAGCACTTTTATTTGTCATGATTCTTCAAACAATGTTTTTTGGGAAACTCTGTTTCTGCCGAGAATCTCCTCAATATATGCCCCTCGTCCCTCCAAAAAGAAATACCCCAATAACCCAGACCAGGATGTTTGGATAAAATAATACACAGAATGTGGGTAACAGAAGCTTGATGTTTACAAATATATCAACTAAAAGACTAATCTTCAATTTCAATTAAAACTCTGTGGTTGAATTGACAAGGCTGTTGTCAATGTGCATCCTAGTCTTTAAACCAAATAAGGATGGAAAACCGAATTGGGCTAGGTCAAGAATCATTTTCTTGGAAACAATGAAGACAGAGACAGATATTACTCAGAGTCCAATGATATACACATGTATTGAAATACTGTTCATTGCAAATCTTGTGTTCAAAATCAGTGAAGGATAAAAATGTATTACTACAAGGCGATTGCATATTAATGCTAGTGATTAGTACTGACTACTTAGCAAGACAACTGTCTTTGCTTTTCTCCTCACCATTGGCTTAACATGTTTGTCTAGACCATCGGAGACATGGGCCTACAACACTTCATCCATGACTCTTGCTTATTTCCCATCAGTAATCTTGACAACACCACAAACCCTATGCAACTAACCAAAATTTACATTCACATTTATGCCAATGACTTTGTCTTATTCTTGTCAGATTTCAAATCCAAAATAGAATAGCTATTTATATTTCAAACAGGAATCACAGAAAATAGTGATCGTTGAGGTCATGGGAGAGGTTGATTATTTTCTGGGAACAGAATAGCATTTACCCGAAGGAAACACCCAAGCGGTATTCTTTCCGTTCATCTCTCTGACAAGCAGCTTTTGTAGAATGCACTGTCCATCATTTTGGTTTATTATAAATGCAACTAAACACTAACATGACACCTTACTGTTCTGGCTATCCCATTGATTCAATTTCTCCTGCTGATCCAAAAGATCCCAATCTTGCACACAACACAAAAGTCTACTTGAGTGTTGTGGGTTGCCTTAATTAGACTGCAACCTGTAATTGGCCTGGTATTTCTTCTGTTCTCTCCTTCATTGCATCCTACACTACAGCCTACAGCTTTCTCATAACAACATTACAAACCTGCACTGAATTTACTCGAATATGTATCTAATACTGCAGATTATGGTTTATTTTCACTTCGATGTCAGCTACACCATTCAAGCATTAAACTACTTCTCTCATTATCATGATAGAAAAATATAAATTGATGCACTCCTTTGTTTACTGGAGAATGATACATGCTGAGGTGAACAAATAAATAACACACTAACTGATGGCAACCCTAACAAACTCTATAAACTCTATAGTATGTCCAGTATTTTAATTTGCAGGACAGGGGATACTTTTTCCTGGAAGTTCATACATCGGAATCAAACAGCTCTCAGCTTATGTGAAGCTAAAAATCATCGCTATTAACGATTTTAGAAAGAGCTACGATGGCACAAAGCGACACTTTTGGACACACGACCTACACATAACCAATGCCTATCAACGTACCACTATTTATAGCTATAATGAAACTTACTCAATAGGTTGTATTATGCACAAACAAAGGCACCAATTACTGAATGTTTTGTGAAAATTATGTCTACGAATGACATCAAGATGACACCACAAAAGTATGGTACTCAAATTCCTGGCATTATCAACAACAGCAACCTCTTACCTACCTAGCTAAAAGATGTCTCCCT
>JALLAY010000958.1:0-12083 GCA_036939635.1 Cyclotella baltica
TAGGTTGGTCATGAAAGTTGATATTGACTGAGATAGAAGATAGTACATTTAACTTCAATTTCACTAGCTATATTCAAATTCATATATCATTTGACCGTTCGAATTCAAACGTACTTAAATAAATTTTGTAAATTTCCAAAAAAAGAGTGATGTAAAAATTGGGGGAGCTTATATCTCGACTTCTAGTAGGCCGATGACCTCAATTCTTGTTTGCAGTACAAAGTAGACTCACTGGGCTATGTACTGCAACAATGGGATTGAGATGATTCCCAGTCGGAGTTCAGATATAAGCTCCCCCAATATAGGGGTGGACACTTGATCTCAAATGTACGGTATCTAAAATAGGAATTTTCCACAATTTTCCAACAGGATTTTCATGCGTAGGAACCAATACTAATAAAATCCCATCAAAGAAAGATCTCAAACCACCATGTCAGAACCCAAACCAACAAAATCAGCTCAAGAACTAGAAGCCGAACAGCCGCAGCCAAAGAACAAATAAACTCCCTCCTAAACGCCTCTCGTCCCAAACACCTCGGTTATGGCGTATCCTCCGGCGTAAGCAACGTAGTTAGCGGTGCCGTTGGTGGCGTCGGCCTAGCCGTAATGGCACCCGCGTTGGGCATGACACAGGGTGCAAAATCCGGGGGATTTGTGGGTGGGACCGTGGGACTTGTGGGTGGAGCGTTAGTGGGGGCGGTTGGAGGGGCGGCTGTTGTTTTGTCGGGTGCGGCTATGGGTGCTGCTCAGGTTGTTAGGGGTGTGGCTGCAACGCCTAATGCCATTATGGAACCAAGGAGAGGTAAATGGTGGAATGATGTGGAAGGGCGGTGGGTATTGACTAATCTTGAGGAGGAGCGGAAGGCAATGGCGAATGTTCCTGAGGATGATGATGATATTTTGGGAGAGGCGAAGAAAGAGGCAGAGGAACCGCCGGCTGTAACTGCTTCGAAGGTTGTTGATTTGTCGTATTATAAGGCGTTAGAGATTACTCCTGATGCCGAGCCTGCAAAGATTAAACGGCAGTATTATGTTTTGGCACGGAAATACCATCCGTAAGTGACAATACTGTTTCTATGATATTTATATGACCATTCATTTGAATATATATTAATTATTCCTCCATTGAGTAAAGAGACCGAGTAGGCAAAGACGACAAGGCAGCAGCCGAAAAATTCAAAGAAGTAGCCGAAGCCTACCAAGTGCTCTCCGATCCACAACTTCGCAAGAAATACGATGCCGAAGGGAAAGACGGCCTATCTCCCGACCGAACAGATGTAAACACCGATCCTTCCAAAGTAGACCCAGAATTACTCTTTGCCTTTTTGTTTGGGAGTGATAAGTTTGGAGATTATGTGGGTAGGTTAGCCATGGCTACGAGTGCCTTGGTTGCTGATAGTCCCAAGATTGGAGCGGTGGAGGCGAGGACAGTGCAGAAGAGGAGGGTTAGTAGGTTGGCTTTTAAGTTGGCAGAGAGGGTGAGTTAATGCAGAGAAGCAAGTGTCTTTGAGATTGAAATATTTACATGCCAATGATACAATCTGCTTTCTTTTGTAAAGCTTCAAATGTGGGTGCAAGAAGACTATGATGCAGCGAAAGCAGTTTATGAATCTTCTGCAATGGACCTGTCGCAGGCCAGCTACGGAACTGAATTGGTACATTTAATTGGACAAGTATACTCGCTGTCAGCGCATCAGTTTCTTGGAGCCACTGACTCTGGAGTTGGTATGCCGTCAATTGCTAAATGGGCGAAAGGTATGATTGTGTGTATACCTTCTTTGGGATTTTTAATCAACACACATCATTGTCATTATCTTACTCCATACGATCGTAAAAATGTGTCCTACATAAAGGCCACTATGCGCAAATAGAAAAGAGCAACAAAACAAACAAGGCAAAAAGAGAAGGAATTGTAGCCGGAGTAAAGATGATGACCGTACAACAACAGGCAGCTCAAAACATTGCCGAAGCCAAAACCGACGAGGAGAGAAATGCCGCAAAACAAGCCATGGAGGATGAAATGGCAAAGGCAACAGTGAATATGATGTGGACAACTAGTGTTGTGGACATTACCAGTACCGTGCATGAGGCATGTCAAATGGTACTGCATGATCAAAGTGTAGATAAAGATGTCAGGAAACGGAGAGCTCATGGTTTGAAGCATCTAGGAGAGATTTTTATGGAATGCCAAGCACCCTTGGAGGCGGGGTCGGCGGATGCAAAACAGATGTATGAAGAGGCTGCCTTTGCTGCCATGCTGGAGACAGTTAAGAGGAAGGAGGAGGCGGCTCAGGCTGCTCCTGTTTCGTAATACCATGTTTACTTGGATGTGTTTGTTTTGTTGGGCTTCATTATCATTTGTGTATTGTTGTTACTTAATGAACAGTGAGTTAATTGGAATGAAGATAATTAATGTAATTAATTTGCAATCACCATTATTTGATGATTAAGTGTAGTGTGGTATGCGGTCTAGTTTATGTGGTGGACAACATTGCGATTGGCTCTTGATGATGTTATTTGCCTTAATGACTGGAAAATAATACTGTCCTAACATAATGTGACTGCATGACTTCAATGGTCAGATGAAAATGTCCGTTTAGATGGGTAAAATGAACTTGGATGCATGACAAAAATTAGTCACCCACCAATCAAGATTCAAGTTGTGCTCAAATTCTTCAAGTCACTGATTTCCGAGGGACTTCTTCTTCTTACATATGGTAAGGTCACCTGTTTTTGGTTATGGTTTATGGTGTCTCTTAACTGATGTTATAAATGTATCTTCATTCTACTCGGCCTGAGGGAGGTAGTTGCCATTACTTTCCTACTTTCAATCATGCCAACATCACAACTATCCTTAAAGAAACATCGATGCAACATAAAATCTGTTCTCCCGGTGACATGATGCACCATGAACCTCAATTGATGTGCCTGTAAATATTAAGAAGGTTAATTAGAATTGTACACGAAAAAACTTACTTTGCATCAACATTCCTATCTCAGAATTCGTTATTCGGCACTGCAAGGACGAAGGCTAACCCAATCGTAAACAACACACAACAACAACAAATTAGCCAAAGATCCAACCTTTACTCAGATAGCACCATTATCTAGAAGAAGCCAACTCAAAAGAAAATTCCTTCCAGTTGAACAACATTCCTCCCACGTCCCTTCCACTGGATAAAACTTTCTCCATCTATATGCAGTCGCCTCCCCATCAAACCACTCAATCTCAAAACAATAGCAATTATCATAAGCAAACTTTTTAGTCAATGAACCAATTTCTTTGAAACTTTACATATACATCAATGACACCCCTAACAAACAACTTTAAGCACTTTTTGACCAATATTGCTAGTGTACCTTTCTACTCATTGAAATCCACCCAAAATAGTTTCACGTAGCAAAATAAGATGGGGCCCAAAGCTATCATGAAACCATTCTTTATGGTATCGATGATGTTGGATTCATTCTTTTTTATTCTTTTTGACGCTTGAAGAATCGATTGTTATTTCCTGTAGCATGATTTCTGATTGGGCTTGATGTCAAATGAGATATTTTAATGCTTAAGACACATGAGGCTGTGCTACATCGATCCGGGCGAGAGGTCATACTATCCCAATGCAATTAAAATCTTCAATCAAACAGGGCTTGTCTAAATTTGCTACTTTTAACAACATCTGATTCACGCTCATGTTACAACATGACTTGAAATCTTACTTGCAAATCAAAGGGGCTGATATTTTAGTATCTTCAAGTGGAATGACAGCAATACTTCAACTTCTAAAATCAACCAGCAGAATGGTACTCAATATCACTAACCACAACCTACAAAAAAGAGGGTTGCTTCATGGAGTCAACTTTGAGGGCCTGTAATACAGTGAATAATGAAAACTGAGAGCAAAATATTGTTTGTCCAACACTCACCATATCATATACTATTAGATATGTAATAAAAAGTTGGGGTCAAAAAATGTTAGTGAGGTTTCACTATGAAGTGAGGGTTATATCAGCAATATGTAAGGTGAACGACATTGCATGCATTTTGTTGCCCACTGAAGCACTGTGGCATTTAACACACTTAACAGTGCATTGGTTTAATCCAACCAGGTTTTCACATCTTATTACATTACACTTTATCATATCATACAGTAGCCTGTAGGATTAGAAATTGCCAACTAAATGTTTCAAAAAAGAACTTGTAAAGTCTATAGAGTATTAAATTGAAATCATCTGAGTCTCATTCTAATCAATTAACTCCTAGACCTCATTGAATTCAGATGCTGACTACATTGATTTAATGGGCAGTATTGTTGCGTGACTGTCGTTTGTGGTTACAGTAATTGTAATTCATCCGCAAAAATAGTAGGGGCTCATCTAGAGCATTGGATGCTACTTTTGGAACCAAGACAACCCAGCGAATGGTCATGTATCCTCTTAAATTCTATATCCGCCATGTTTGCTAACGTGAGAATATGTGAAAGTTCTAATCATTTGAGAATGGATAGTCAAGTCAGAGCACTATTCTGTTAGAAGTATATGTGGACAAAAGTAAAATGGCTTAAAAATATGGAAAAGAAGTTTTTTACTCAACTAAGTATTCAGAGGCATTCTCCTCATGCTATGAATGTCACAAACAGGGAACCTACGTAAGTTCAGTGGCTGGATGTAAGCAACAAAAGTTTGTTTTTGTCTCTCAAATTCTATTCTTTTCAGTTCCTCATGTCAATAAAAGAAGGTTCATTTGGTGGTTGTACCAGGCACTGCTGACACAAAGTTGGTATCTCTTGAAGAAATCAGTCATTAGGGAAGAAGTTGGGTGGTGACAAATTGAATCCATTTAGGGGATCGAATATTCACCCTCAAATAGCCCGATTTGGGGATCTCCCCTTCTGCGTGTTTTACTCCTTTTACATAGATACACTGGTAATATTTAGTAGTAGTTCCCGCATCTCACAAGTTCAAACCCAATTGAAGGTGTGTGTCCGAGTCCATGAATTGAAGTGGTACTTTAAGTTGAAGTAATGTGTGATACATTAAGTACCCCAACACTATTACAACAACACAGCAGCGGAAATTTTACCCAGGGGATGCGAAACTTCTTTTCCCGACCCCTAAATGAGTCTATATCTGATGCCCTACCTGAATGAATTCAATTTGTTCCCACCTTGGTGGTAGAAGAACAGCTAGTAACATAGTCTTTTTTGTTCTTGGGGTTGCCGACTTGTCCAGCAAGAGAGATAAGAAATACTTTAGATTCTTTTCACAAGTCTGAATAGGCACAATGCTCAATGCTCTCTTGAGTTTAAGTAATGCCTGAACTATCAATACCTTCTTATTGTTGACCTTATCTCACTTCGGCAGCAAGCTATCCACCTATCCCGCGATTGTGTCTCAATTAAACATAGTCTCCATGAGTAAAAGAATCTGTACAAGAACAACTTCTAGAGTAGACATCAATGATTGATTGGCAATGGATTTTTTGATGATTTATGGTATTTGTGCTATAATGGCAACAGATGCAGAGGGAAGAAATACAAGTACGAGCACGAGATTGAAGAAGCTACAAGAACAGGACATTTTCCAGGCACTCTGGATTGCTCAGAATATGGTACAATTAAACCTTTTCTAAATTTGTCCCATCAACATTTGGTCCACTAGATGTATTTTTGACGTCCATTTACCCCAGCACACATCTCACTTAAAATCAAGCAAAACTATGATAAAACATGACATATTCTACAGCGATGACAGAAAAAACCACGCACCACAATTATTTGCCAACCATTACATTCTCACCCATCATCCCTGCTGATGTTATTATTGTTGTAGTACATTGTGGAATAGTGGCGCTAGATTCTGCTCTCTGCTGCTCTTCAGTAACAGATCAACCATTTCTGTGGGATATGTTATTGAACAGAGCAACAAGCAAACCTCTCTACCCTACTTTACAAACAACACTGACACCCCAGTTCTACTTGCCAAATACAATATTCTGTGTTTTTTCTTTTCCATTGTTGTTTCTACAGCATAACTCAAGAGAAAAGATTATTTTCAAAATCTTGTTGCTTGATAAGAGCCACACTGATTCTGCTTCTGCATTATCTCAAACTGACTAAGAAGCAGATGTGATGTTATTGGACCCAAGCTTGTTACTTTTGTTGAGAAGGCATGTGCATGATTGTATGTGATCTTTTGTGTTGCTGCTGGATATTTTGCAATCGAGAGTCAATTCACATTTTAAATCCTTGTCGTAATGTTCAACTGTGTATGCCTTATATTGTCTATTTTCAAAAACAAAAACAAAACTAGAACTAGCTATATTGGCAATGGATTTTGACAGTGCTCGAAGAGGATAAGGTAAAAAAATGACTCAATTTTCCGCAGAATAATCAGTTCAGCGCAGTAAGATATCTCTCTTACAAAGTGAACATTGGACTGCACTGAAACCATTGGCACTCTCCAGCATAGATCACATCCTGTAAATTGTTTTTTTTTCAGGACAAAGGACTGTTGGAGATAAGAAGATTTCTGCAGAATTAATTTGTGGAATATTGTTGAAAAACGATTTGGTACAACGGGTGCCTTTTGAAGGCTTGTCCTTGTTGTTGCCAAGATAATTATAAGTCATGTGTAGATGAGAATTTTCACTGGCAATGAAGCTAAGTACTAAGTGGATGGAGCAGTGCAAGGATTTTAATCCTATATTTGGCTTTGTGGCGCTTGTTCTGGTTGCAGTTATATGTACATGCTTATCATAGCATAAAATAGAAGAACAAGATAACAATAGCACACAATTAGATGTCTTTGAGCCTAATCAATCATACAGTAGATTTTCATTTGCATCCAGAGTTCCTTATTCACTTGATTGTGTTAATAAAACCTCCTATTCTACATTATTTACATCAACCCAATCTCTGGGACCCACATTCACCATAAAACCAAGAAATAGAATAAAGTAAACATAGACGATTTCTTAGCTGCGTAAAAGCTTCAACAACAAAATGACCTTCGACATCATTTTTGTTGCGCCCAACGCTTCTCTCGTGAAAGGACGACGTGGGGCATAGCTACCACAGAGGCAACACTTCACGCATGGCTGGGTAACGTCAGCGTTTGACAGGGGAGAAAACGACCAAAATTTTCCTACGGACAACGCTTCGTGAAAGGTCGACTTGAGGCATAGCTATCACAACATAAGCAACACGTCAGCATGGCTGGCGTTGTTTGACCAGGAACAGCTATCGTATGGGTTTTAGTTCTTATCTTACGCCCAGCCAAGAGAAAATGACCAAATTTATTTTTAATACTGATTCCTATGCATTACGACTTGGCCCCCACTCAAACCTGCACAAGTCCACATCACCTCTGTGGCCCTCAGCCAGGCCCGGTATGATATCAAGATATCCAACCTTTTCTGCAAAAGGTTCTTGAAGCTTTTCATTCTAATTTGCTTGGGGATTAAACAAACCTAAGATAGCCTGCGACAACCTGCGATGTATGTTTTTGGATATTATGCCAATGTTCTGTGCTTGAACAAAGTGTCAAACACAGATTTATGGCGAGTTTTGTTCTCAGTGACAGAGGATTGCGCTTTGAAGTTGGAGGTTTCCTGAACAAATCGCGAAGAAGGTTCATCATCCGAAACATTCCGCAACATTCCGTACAAAACTTAACAAATGAAAATGCAAAATGTGTTGCAGTTGCAGCAGTGTTAGAGCGAGGTGACCAGTACAGGTCCATAAATGTTAAATGTGGTATCTCGATTGGTAACATTTCACAATATATCCGTTGCAAAACACCCCCCATCGTTCATCGCAATCCCCAATGTCCCACGACAATTACTTATTAAGGCAAGAGCCTGCAATCACAGCGGATGCTCTCACCGCCATGATCGAGAAAGAGCAGGGCACTTACCGTTGTCAGGATTATCTCTCTATCTTTCAAGGCGCCGCGAACACAACCCTAGAAGAAGATAGACAGCTGCTTGTAGACTGGTGTTATGCCATTATCGATGGATACAAGTTCCAGCGAGAAACCGTTACCATAGGAATCAATTTAATGGATCGCTTCCTCTCCACCCCATCACCGATGTCTTTGATCGCCCTACGAGATCGCTGCGAGCTCCAGTTGCTGGCAGTTACAACGCTCTACATCGCCATCAAGATCAATGAACGGGTAGCTTTCCCCAGCGACTTCTTTTCCACTATTTCGCAAGGCCGATACTCTGTGCAGGAAATAGAAGAGGCTGAGGTGATGGTGTTGACTGGCCTCTCATGGTATATCAATTCGCCTACGGTGCTGGACATAGCAATGCATATTCTGTCTCTCTTAAATGTTGAAACAATCCTTGATGAAGAGTCAAAGGACCGTGTTATCAAAAAAGTTCACAACGAGGCCGAAAACGCTGTGCGGATCTACATCTTTGCCATCAAAAGACCAAGCAGTGTAGCATTAACTATACTATTGAAGAGTTTCCGACAGTTGGGTTATGATGAGCGGATCCAGCTATTTGCTTCTTTGTTGCCTGTGTTGCAAGCATTTGACTTTGACAACTCATGTAAGAAGTCAATTGCCTTGGGGGTTATGCGCCTTGAAATTTCAAGGCGTGAGAGTATTCGTTCGCTCGATAATTTTTAGCATGACTATGCTGTGGGGCAATGCGGGCCACGTTTCAGCCGTGCATTTGAATTTGTGTTACCAAGGGTGAAGGTATTTGTGCTATTCCTGTTTAAAGTAATAGCATACTGTGTTATTAATTATTTTTTTGTCAGTCAAATTGCACATACTTGATCATTAATTATGATGATAGCTGAATGAAAGGTAATCGTTTGAGAGTTTAGTTTAATGAATGGACTTGCGATCTGCACTGCGTTCAAGGTTCCCTACCAGTCAGTAACAAAGTGCTTCTGGTACTAAGAAAAGTGAACTTTAGAAATATTTATTCTCAAATATTGCATTGTAGATGAAGTCATATAAATAAATCAAGCAGTCGCGACAAAAATAAAGGGGGGTGCTCGTGCACAGCCGCTGTATCAGTCTAATTTGTTTCTACTTTTCTTCTCTTGGTTGCCTTGCCAGCTGTTCCTCTATTTTTGCGACAAACACCTAATAACTCAAGCCATTGGCAAGATGCATTTTCTATACACTGGTCTTTTGAATTTAATATAAAGCAGATTTTTGCACTTGCAGGTTTCTGCGTTGGGATGGGAGACTGGAAAAATCATAACAATTGTTAAGTAAATGGTTAATCAACAAAAGAAAATTTAGGTATAATGAACGATCAAATGCACTCACTTTACTTGGAGACATTGTTGGTGCTGCTGGAGAAGTAGTTGGTTTTGCTGGTGAAACAGTTGGCTCAATGGGTGATGTGGTCGGCTTCGGTGTTTGTGAGGCTATTCCATCGTATCTATAAAGAAGAACGGTTGAGAGGTGTTAAGATTTAGATGATTTTGTAAGTTCTTAATAGTCCATCGACTTGCCTTAAAATACCACTGAACTCTCTGGGACTAAACCTTTGACCTTGATCGAATTTTCCATATGCAATAGCAATCCCAGCAAAGAAATTAAGTGATTCATCACCCATCACAAAGTCTCCTTCTAGAAACTCTTCCTCTTTGCGGTACGCCAAGTTGTTAGGAGAGAATACATAAAACGACTGCACTTCGCCCTTTGCTACTAACACCTTTGCATTGTTAATAAATGAGCCTAGATGTGTCAATACATCCTTTCCATTTTGTGTGACAGTTTTGTCGTAAATTTTAGTCCATGTGGTTTCAAGCTTCTCAAATCCAACGTAGGTCCCGGGTTTCGTGTACACTTGTACGAGTCCTTCATCTTGCGATCGAAAGAATGCAGATATGGTAGTAATGGCAACATCTCTTGCTGCCTGTATTGAGAACATTGTGCCTGTTAGTTACAGTGAAGATGGCGACATGTCAGGAGGTTAGAAGATACCGAAGTGGCGAGGTGGTTTCAAAGAAATTCTTACCATTGGCTCCCTTTGCCCCAATATTATCATCATACGTCTGGAATTCAAGATTAGTACAATCCTCTGGACAATCTATATTGGATTCGTACGGCATACAGACCCCGTCGCCGCACTCCCGAGTAGGCGACAAAGTTACTGGAGAGCCAGATTCACCTACATACGTTGGAGTAAAGGTAGGGATAGCCGTCAAAGTAAAGGTAGGAGAAATTGTTACTTTCCTTGTTGGAGATGCTGATACAGGCATTGGCACTGGTTTCTTTGATGGAGAAGTTGTAACAGGACGCAATGTAGGTTTCTTTGATGGAGACGCCGTGGGAACAGGAGCATTATTGAAATTCAATTCCACCTCTGCAAACCAAGGAGTTGAAGTCTTGACAATATTTCGAACCTTCACCGCCAAAGTTTTGCCAGATCCTCTCCAATTATTAAAAGTATGAGATTGTCCATTTCCAAGCTCCGTCACCATGAGAGACTTGCTATATCCCACACCATTGCTTCCGGCCTTGATTATAGTAACTTTATCGTTGGCATCCTTGCTATCAACATTGATCCCATAGGCACGATTAAACCCAACAAAGTAATCAGTATCCTCACCCGTTTCCAGCTTCACCACCAATGGCATATTCAACGGGTTGTTTGTGTAATCAGCAATACCAATGAGTCTCCCTATCCAGTACTTTGGATCCTTGGTCCCAGATTCCCAAGTTAAAGTGTACTTTGTATCATACCAAGCACCACTTGCAGCGAGTTGAAAGGTCTTGGCGGGGTTGAAGCACATTTGACCTCTGTCGTCTTTGAACCAGGGATTACCCATCTTAAGGTTAGGCAGACAGTAACAACAAATATTGTTAAGTGGGACACTCGTACTTAGGTAACACAAGCATCAATTTTGAACAAAGTAAAGCTCACCAAACAGGAATGATCAGTATATTCCTTGCCATCGTTGCCACCTGAGTGAGCCTGAATAATTCAGCAAAAAAGTTTGTTACATAATATCCTTGCAGCAAAAAGATACTGCATTTTTTTGTTAAAATAAACTCATGGCAAACACATCACAGAGTTCAAGCACAGGAGTTTTCAATTAGAAACAGTAGTATTTCACTGATCCATACATATTGCACTCACCAAATTCAAATTGTGACCAATCTCATGAAGTGTCACGGCCTTTAATAAAAAGTTAAGTACATGATTGAGCTCAACGCAATAATCAGCAACTTCTCCCAATCAGACCTCAACTCACCATACTCTTATAATGATGCGAATGATAAACACTCCACCGTCCATTCACCGCAGCAAATCCCGCCCAACCACACTTTACATAACACTTCTCTACCAAAAACAACGCATGATCAAAGTTGTCACCCAGATTCCTACCAATTTTAGCCTCTGCGGCTCTCCTCATTTCATTGCGTAAAGTTTGTATTTCTACCTTGGTTATATCTCCTTGGATACGTACCTCAATCACTCCCGGTGCAGATGTTGGGACATTAAATTGGTATTGGTTAGTCATCTTTAATTTCCCGTAGCTGCAGGCGGCGAATTGAGAGGACATGGTGTATCGATCTCCGGAGGTGCCGAATATTTTATCTGAGATTACGGATGGTGAGTCTGGGATGGATAGGCCGTTGCGGTCGGTTACTTTGACTACGAGGAGGGTTTTTAGGCCTTCGTATTTGTTTATGTGGTTTATGTTTGATATAGTTTGTGGGGGGTTTGAGAAGACCCACTGGCCTTGGGGTAAGACCACTTGGTGATTTGTCTCATTTATTTCATCTGTATATGATGCATCATTCGAATGGAGAGTAAGACCTTCTATGGTAGTAACTCCACTGATAAGCACGCCTCGATTCAAATAACCCCGAAGTGAATTCAGTTCATCTTCCGATCCAATTATTGGTACAGATTCACCAGAGGGCAGGACGCATTCAAACGTTTCTTGTTCCGAGTATTCAGAATCTCCATTGAACAAGTTATGGTCGGGATCGAGAGTGGATGCCAAGGCCATAATGGAAACGCATTTTATTGGAGAGTGTCTATTGTCGAAGGAGGTAGTTTGGGACAGGAGGGATGAGACGAGTGAGAGGAGGGCGAT